>SACV01258259.1:31902-42842 GCA_003999395.1 Eisenia fetida | reverse complement strand
CCTTCTCATGTATCTCCTCCTCATTTATCTTCTCCTCATTTATCTCCTCCTCATTTATCTCTTCCTCATTTATCTCTTCATTGATTTCGTCATTGCTACATTGCCATCAGCCAGATTGTGTGCAATTTGTATTCTACAAGTTTGCTTTTCAAACTGCTGTACGTGTAGGTATTATCATTATTATCGTAGTTTTCGTCGTCGTCGTCGTCGTTGTATTTATTGCTGATGGCGATGATGCATTACCTCAAAGTCCATCTTTCTCAGCTTGAACTCCCAGTCATATTTCTCGTCTTCGAGACGACAAACGAGGTCGTAAAACTCTCGAACCTTCTTCTCAAGGCCAGCTGAAAGTTCAACAACATTGTAAGGCGGGCTGCCTGGCCACTTCGGCAGCTGATTTTACTCCTAACACAGGCACTAATACAACAAAATTAATACGATAATTGCATTTTATTAAAGGCTCGATTTCAGTGAAGATTTGCAAAATACTCAGATGATATTTTCTTACTCCAGCAGAGGCATTGTGGGGCGTAGTGGTGCATTGGTAGAGTCGGCGCCTTTCGACTGGAGGGTCGTGGGTTCGAATCCCGCTCCAGCCGCTACGTATGGACTTTGGGAAAGTTCTTAACTTGCAGTTGCCTGAGCGCTTCGGCGTGAAACTCCGATTCAGTATTCGTGGTGTAGCCGAGAGCGCCTGTGAGTGGTAGTGGACTATGTGGCGCTAAAAATTGTCCTATTTTCATTATAATTATCATTATCATTACTATTATCATTATCATAGAAATCAGTAAAATCACACATATTTTATGCATCCTTACATATACAAAATGCATACATACAAATACATAGCCAATGCAAATTATGCATATACGTGTTTATGCTTGCACACGTGCATGCCTAGTTATTACAATTATATTTGCAGACTCAATAGGCGTCACTTTATTTATTATTGTAATCGTAATCTCTAGACTTCTAGAGAGCCCACAGAAGCGAAGTCGTGGGAACCAGCTTATTTACAGGCGCTTAACGAAAAACGAAATCGATAGGCAGGGAGTCAAGATACTGAGAGTCAGGCAGGCAGACAGTCAGACGCTATGGTGGATGCTGTTTTGAGTTGAAAAGGGGAGGGAGGTATAGGTAAGAGGATGAGTCAGCACATGATTTGTTGAAGAGAAGTGTTTTCAGTTTGGAATGGAAGAGCTGTTGAGACATAGCAAGAGGTGAGGTTTGGGTGAGTTCGTAGGATGGGTCAGATATTTGTCGCAATACTGGCTGGGGTGTGTTTTTACATCTATTTAGTAACATAATATTTAATGTTGTGTCTTCTTACTGACACGCACAGTTGGCATAGAGCGTATTTATTAACGATTCATTGCGGAAAGATCCTGCGGTATCTAATTCGAGTTCCCCTCCCTGCCTTCCCAGCTCCTTCCCTACCTTCCCAGCGCCTTCCCTGCCTTCCCAGCGCCTTCCCTGCTGATACACCGACACGTCTACAAGTCACGATTTAGACTAAATAAACGTTGAAGGTAATTAATTTCTACGTCTATAGATGTCGATGAGTAGCGTGATCGTATATGCATGCATGTATGCATGCATGCATATAGTAGTGATGAGTAGCAGTGGCGTAACGAGGGGTCAGAGGAGGGCGGCCGCCACCGGGCGCGTGTCAAAAAGGGGGGGCGCTAAATGAGGTTACAGGTAAGTATTTTTTGCATATTTTCCACTGTAAATTTATTAATTGCCCAAAGGGAAGCCCAAAATGGAGGTTGAATGGTATATGTAAGTTTTCAACGAGTAGTTAGAGGCGCAAGGGCGCAAAATGCATATACGGCGCTGAATTACTAACAATTTTTGGTTGAGGACTAAAAGGAAAAGGTCATAAAGAATTTGTTATGAAATTTTTTTACCTCATCCCCGGACGCCGACACCCCTAGTTACGCCACTAATGAGTAGATTACCTTGGTCTAGTCCGTCGATGCTTAATTGTGGGACTCTGCTGGCGACGGTCCTCTGTCGTTCTTCTGCCTCCCTCTCCTGCTGTTTCTTCAGCTCCTCGGCCGTCTTCTGCACAATCACTTGCTGCAAAAGCAACGCACGCATGTCGCGTGAATATCAAAAGCATTCAAGTCAGATGAAAATTGTATGGGTGTTACAGTCTTCCGCAAATCTTTCGGTGTCATGTAATCTACATACCATGATTGTATCGTATTGTATTGTATCTATACATTTATATAGCGCTTCTTACAGTGCACATCAATCAGAAGCGCCTCCAGTGCGAGAGACCCAGAGAGAAGAGAGCATCTTAAGAGAACGAAAAGAGGCATTTGGCTCATCAGTTAATAAAGTGGATAGCGTTGAAGGAAGGAGTTGGTTCCAAAGCGAATGATATATAATCTATTGTGGTGAACATTATGAAGTCGTGTAGAATGCTCTATTAGCGATGCTATACAAAGAATTGTTACAGTAATTATTGGGTTAGTATCAAAAGAGCGACAGACCGAAAGATCGGCAAATCGAAAACAATTTCAAAAGAGCGACAGGAATATTTTCGATTTGAGCTGAAATTTGTGTTTCTAATGACTAAACTAACCCTAATACTAACTCTAACGCCTAACCTGACCTTAACCGATCCTCACGACGTTATCGCTATTTTGATACACTATTTATATCGCTCTTTCGATACGTCGTTCTTTCGTTTTGTCGCTCTTTTTAACAGCTCCTTTATTTATTATGTAAAAGGGAGTAGAAATGCTTAATTTCAAGTGAATTCGTTCTGAAAATTATGTTGCGACTCTTTGGGAGAGCTGCTCAGAGGCGAAATTGCTTATAAAGTGTTATGTGTATAATTATGTCCTGAGTTTTCGTGAGGACGACATCGATGGTTTTCTACTTTAATTTTCCATGTAAGGTATAGTCCAATTGGATATAATATTACAGGCCCCTATATTCGTTTAATTTTCAGAATAACAAATACGGACCACAACACTCATTGCTACCTAAAGCGTTCTGACCATAATCTCTGGGTGATGCATTTTTTTAACGTCTGTGGTGACAAAATCCGATATTAGATAGAAAATCTTTGGGAATACGCTCAAGGTGCAGGCTTTTCATCTTTCGACTCCCATTATCCCATATGATGTTCCCTGCTGCTGCAACTCTGGGTGAAATCAAGTCAGTTTTATTTTCTCTTCGAAAAATGCTCCTCAAGAGCTGCTTTGATGTAGTCGTTGGTACCACCATCTTGACATTACCAATCTCTCGCTGTCGAAGCCTCCATTCCCATGCCTTGATTTATCTTTAGTTGAAAGAACCATTTCTTTGATGCTGACATTATTTCGAATTATTGGCCTACACTTGAATTTTATTTGTAAACTTCTCCAGCGTGTCTTAAACTGCAAATGGAAGCATCTTCAAACTCTACTTCTTCCTTTCCAGTCAGCATATCGCAAATTTCACTCTACTGGAACATATTTTTCTGCCCTAAATTGAACTAGAGCTGTGTTATCAAATGCTTGCTGTTCCTCCGTCGAACATTTCGTTAAATACGTTTATGAATCAAGATTGTCTCGAAAGTCATCTGGTGCTCAATTCTATTGGTCTATTTCTTTGGCTAATTACTTTTCTTTTCACTCATTTACTCCAATCACGCGAGAGTTCTATAACCAAGTGCAGATCTGAATGTCATAATGTTTACTGCTCTTAAATGCAAACTGATTTTATGCTGCTTGGTATTAAAACAACATTTAAGAATTGAAATGGCCGAATTTTTTAGTTCTGCGTTTAATCTGCGTTTTATTTGGTCCTAATTTATGGCAACAAAAACCAGAGGCTGACAGTTTTGCGGTCAGTGCATTTATCATGAGGATGATGTATGCAGGCGTTTAACGCCAGGGATAAGTAACACAATAAAACATTTTATGGTCACAAATACACAAATACAATTCACATTCAAGTTAACAATTGGTGAAATAAAGAATGTAGATCTACTTACTTGCTTACTTATTTATTTACTTACTTACCTGCCTACTAACTTACTACTCTTCGACATAAAATTATTGATTTAACTTGCAAGTCATTTGCGATATCCGAAGGATTAGGCCTTATAGAAGCAATTAATTTTTATGTCTCGGTGTATTGCCCTCGTTTGTCTGGCAATTACCACGGTGTTTGCCGTCTTGACTGTTGAAACTCGAAGCTCTTGAGCCCATGCTTGACTTTGACATGCTTAGACTAAGTGACGTACATCAACCGATTGCAGGGCTATAGAAATTCTGGAAGTTTCTGCAGTAAGAGGTAGCGCTAAATAGCTGGAGCTATCTAAATTAGATGACATCAGCGCATACAGAACAGAAATTGGCTCCTAGAAAGCTATTATTAGTATTTAGTTATAAGAAGAGTTTGCTTTGAAGCTTGTTTACGTCTGGAAAGGTTGGGATACATCTCAGAACGAAGAGTTATTTCAATAGGAACCAGCGAATAATAGTAACAGGTTGCTGTTTGCCGCACTTAGAGATTGCCTCTGCTTTTATATCCAGTTTGTTAGAGGGAGCGGCTTCGACGGTTATTACATAGAGCCATCACTTGGAGATAATAGATATTTCTGGATTGAGATCAAAGCCTAACTCACAACACCTAATTGAGAAGAGCAAAGCAACCGCTGAACCCATTGTGTAGCCGCCATTTCTTTAGGAGGAGTCTATTCTTAGAAGTTTAATTGTTCATCTTCTGGCGTTCTTGTGCGGCGGCTGTTCTCTGCAATCTTCTTATAGTTTGATCATCGTTCAGCTCCAGACTGAAGCATGTTTTTAAGAAGGAGAAACGACGATGACGACGACAAAGACGAGATCCTCCTCTGGGCTCTTATCAACAATCGACGTAATCAGAGTCAAACGGCGGCCACGCTGTTCCACGGCGGCGGCAGAGGAGGAATCGGTGTGTTTAGCTAAGTTCGGGTTAAGTTGAACGAACTGCAGCAGCGGTGCCTTCCATCATTGTCAGACGCACAACAGAAGCCGGATGTGCGTCAGGAGAAGCTGTCGGCGCCCGCGGTGCACGTACTGCAGCACCAGGAATGCCTACGATAGTTGCCTATGCAACCTCTGCTGCTGATGCTGAGCTGCTGCTGCTGCTGACGATGATGATGATGATGATGTTGGCGGTGCATTTGTTTTATGGCCTTGGAACGAAATGGTTCCGTCGTACTTTTTAGATAAAGTTACGCTTTCTTCGACGCCCACTGCTCTCCAGAGTTTTTCTACGATAATAATTATTATTGACTCTGCAGCGATTATGAACGATCGTGAGTTTTGGAGGCTGGCTCTTCTCCTGATCTTTATTTCTCTTTGCACATGGCACATGAGTTGAATCAGATATCCAGCTTGATACAGATGGTCATCCATGAAATGCCATGGCATCCGATTCAGTTATCCTTCTTTCGTCAGTTAGCAATGAAGTGCATAAGTATGGAATTAAGATGAATAGGTCTCCTGAATTGTTGCTGCCCTGTGACTGGCTCAGCCGAATAATCCTTCAAACTCCATGTCCACGCTTTGAAAAGCTTTATACTTCCAGTGACAGCAAAGTTAAATTACTGTTTCAAGCAGTTTGGCTTATCAGGCTGTATGTCGCAGGGCAACACTCTGATGACTATATCTTGGCTGTGCATGAAGTTTGCAAAAAACCACCTTAACAGAAGCGCTACAAACTTCTGCATCGGTTAGACCTTTTCAATCTTCGCGAACCAGACTGTCAGGCTGATGTTAATTTCTTGGGCCAAAATTTTCTCAGCATTATCTATTTCGATGAAATGACAAACGGTCTACATGATGGATCTTGAGACTCGTTCAACGTAAATGCTCATATCATGCCTGCATGCTGTATTAATCAAACTGTAATGTAGAGCGTTTTAATGCGTTACACGTGCCTAAAAGAGCAGACTTCTGGTATTTGCGGTTATAAACCAACTGAATAACTTTTCTGGCAAAAATTCTGAGAATCATTTGCAAGAAGCCTTTCTGAAGATATGTCAGTATGCGTGACGTCGTATTTCTAATTCCTTCGCTTTTTAGGTGCCGTTGTGTCACTAAACATGGTTGCATCACTATGATTCTACAGTTCTAAGTTTATGATCTATGGTTTATGGTCTATGGTTTATGGTTCTAAACGGAAATATCAGACTTTTCAGTTGCTCAGTTTTCGTCAAGTCTGCTTTTTGAATTCCGAGATTCTACCACGCCAACCAACCTTAATGAGGTTGCTAAAATAAATAGTCCACATTCCTTACTGTTGAATTTTCTAAGAAATGGCCTTATTAATCGATATAAAAAACTATCAGTTCATTTCAATAATCGTCTAAATTCCGATAGCTAAGTTTCCACATAGTTCTAGATGAAAATACGAATAGGTTTGTTTTTAGACAGCTGCGATTGCACTGGATTCATTTCATTATCACAGTCTCAGAGAAGCACTCGTATAAACTTTACAAACGCTATCTTTGATCTCAGATCATGTTATCGCAACAACTATGCGCTATCAGGGTGATAGCGTATACTGGGTACTGGCTTCTGACCGCGTCTTGGAATTTCTAAGTCCAACATATCGGCTACAGTCGAATAGCAATTCGATAGGCAAGCTGCCATGTGCCAACCACCGGTGCAGTCATGCATGCGGAGGCCATGGGGCCTACATAAAAATAGCTGGTCTATCGCTGCTAGAGAACGTTCAACCAAAACCCCCCTCTCCAGAATAAGTTCCAGATAGGTAACGAAATGCTTCAAGTGCTTCAGGGTATCTGGGAGCTTGGAGCAAGAAAAGAGGAGCAGATGCTTGAAGCACGATGGTACTTCCAGCAGTAGAAGAAGCAACAACAACAGCAATGGCTCCAGCATTCGTCTGTGAGACCAGTTGTTGAAGGATTCCTTCTGTCGTCTATAATCAAACTCCTGGCCAACCCATCTACCATGCATATGCACTCATTGTGAAGACCTAGATGCCAGGCTATTACATTATATTACAGTCTTGATGTAATTTTAAAGCTGGCAATGAGAATCGTACAATGTCTATTTTTAATAATAGGCTTAATCACCACTGAAAGTGTCAGTAATAATGTAGAAGTAATGTCTAATAACATGAATCACGCCGCTGTTAATATGCAGTAGTCGTAAATTTTGCCTCTTTGTGGAATAGAATCTTAAGTTAAGTAGGCTACAGCCATTGTACACGTATACGTCTTATGCCTCCGATAACATTTATGGACTGTATTGCATTGTATTTATACATTTATATAGCGCCTATTGCAGTGCTCATCAACCGAGGCGAGTGACTTAGAAAAAGGAGAAGGTTTTGAGCCAAAGAAAAGAACCCGCCAGTTAAATAAGGAGAACATGAAAGAGGAAGCTGGGTCCAGTGTGCAGGGTTAACGAAATCAAAGGCTCGTGTTTCAACCACAGGAGTTACATGTGTTGCTGTAAAGAGATCGCGTGAGCGAGGAGAAGCGGCAGGCAGATGAGAAGCTTGGCCAGCATATGCGACTGGTAGATTAATGTCTAAAGTTTAGACTATAAACCGTGAGCTGAAAAATCGAGCAGTAATGAGAAGTCAATGACCGTGGTCATGAAAGAAGATACGAAACGAGCAGGAAGTCTGGTTATTAATCTGGATTCAGCATTTAATCAAATCAAGACTTTATTGCTACTACATCACTTCACAGCAAAATTATTTCAGTCTTTTTAAGTCACAAGAACGGTGCGCTGCTGGACGCAAAAGGTAGACCTGAAGAGACCTCTGTCCCACTGAGGACTCCCTAGTTTCACAATGAAATAATACCGTTAGTGTCGAAAAGCAAAAGTAGATGCCTAATAGTCTCTTTATCAGTGCGATTGTTGGCTTAATTAAACTTAATTACAAACTACTATGGTATTTGCTGCAAAAGTCTTCCAACATATAAAAGTTCGTTTACAGCTTTTTTCAGTCAACAGTAGGCCTATTTTAGAAATAATCACAGTCATTTCCCCAGCTAAACTTAACAAACAAATACTGCTCATATTATGGAGCGTTAAAGACAAAAAATGAGTGGAAACACAAGAAAGGGTAGGCGTAAGAGCCATAGTTTTATCCCGTTAGGCGCGAATTTAGTGAACCATGAATACAATTTTATCTCAAATAAGCTCAAATTAGAAATATAACGAAGATCTTTCGGTAGGTCATTTCATACAATATTGGGCCGATCTTTCTGATTGAAGATTTACGGGACTTTGTGCCTAATTATAGAAAAGTTTATAATATTGTATGAGTGAAAATTTAGAAAAGACTGGAGACGAACTTTTGAAAGAACAGTCAGGAAACAATTACAATAATCGATTCGAGAGCAAATGACGGCTTAGATCATGATATGGGTAACTTCCGAGGAGTAGACGGAGTATAAGATTGCTCNTTATAACTTCCTAACTCGTGTATTAAAACAACTGACTCACTTCTGTTCAGTCTTGGAAATCTTTTTCAGAGCTGGCTTAACGCTAAGACAAAAACACAACATTCCTAAAATGAATTTATTGAAGTCTATCTACACAGCAGTTGAAGTTTAGCCTAACTACGGGTAACTTCAGGTACATGTAGCATCACGTGCGTTATAATAACATGGTAAAGATTAGAAACTGCTAAGTCTGCAGGTTTTATCTTTGAAGCCAGTGGTGCTAATTTCTCAGCATTCAAAACAGCAGGGGTTCCTAAGTCTACAGCATTTCGCAGATAAATTTATAATACGAATGATGCGTTAATTTCCTATTGGACTAGATAACTGTGGTGATGTGTGAAAGCTTATTTCCTGAAAATTGCCTCGAATAAGGGCACTATGTAATTGTTTTCATTATAGAACTGAAATATAGAAAAGGTACACGTTTTAAGATAATTGTTGATATAGCCTACATGCTTGTTAATGTGTCAGCTCAAAAGGCAGTGAAGCGATTTTACAATCCAGACCTCTTTAAACGCAACTAGTAAAGTCAGATTGTCGGTAATGCACACGGGCAATAGATAGGGTTTAGTTAGACGATTTTAAGTCATTATGATGTAACTCATGACACCGAAGAGAGCACCGTAAGTCCGTAACGGCAACCAATCTAGTAATTTAGATGAAACTAGCGGTCAATCTGAACGAAACTTGAGAAATTATTGAAACTAACATTACTAATCCCATGTTTATTTGTTCTTAATTTCATCTCGTTCGAGTGCTGTAAATGGCTGCGTTCTGCCAGCTATCTATTTATTCTATATGATAGCCTAGAGTGACTCACACACTGACTGACTGACAAACGCTCTATTAATAGCTCTGCTTCATAATAATTGAAATGGTGTAATGAAATGAGGTAACAAAGGCCCTCATTGTCTAGATCTAAAAATAGTCGCAGGACGTGTATATGAAGGTCTGCCATCTTTCTTCTTTTTTTATAAATTTATTCATCTGTTAAAATCCAAGATCGACAGCGGTTAAGACACAATTTAAAGGTCAGTAGAATGTGAGAACAAAACATTCACAACTTAAACTGAAAATCGACTGGTTAAAGTCAAATCGCACCAGCGTCATCCCCACTTTTTCTCTGTAAGCGTAGGCGCTTGGCGCCGACAGAAGTCTATTGTTTAATAACAATAAACGAAAATACAATACAATACTCACAAATGTCCCTTGATGTCGTTGACAATAATGTTGAGTTCATTTATCTGAAATTAAAAACGTTAATTTATTTAATTGAATAGCAATGTCCACAACTGTCACAACATATTATTCATTCATTCATTCATTCTGGAGACTTATATAGCGCCTCTTCAAGAGACTACTACTTAGAGGCGCAAAAGCGCAATTGAGAATATATTTAACATGAGTCCTAAATGCCTATGGTCTTAGTATAGAAATGCTGAGTGCCAGCAGCATAGGCTTCAGTTCGGTCTCAATTGCGCTTTTGACGGAGCTACTTTGCTCAGTCTAGAAATTATACTTAGAAGCTCAAAGCCTCATCCTGTGCAACTGGATGGGGCGTAGTGGTTCAGTGGTAACTTCGGTGCCTTGAGTCCGGAAGGTCGCAGGTTCGAATCCCACTCTAGCCGCCACGTAGGGACCTTGGGCAAGCCCTTCACTTGTAGTTACCTGTAGTCCTTGGGCGTGTTAACTTCGATACAGCATCCTTGCTGTAGTCGAGAGCGCCTCTGAGTAGTAGTGCACTTGAAGAGGGGCTATAGAAATATCCATAATGAATGAATGAACTGGTCCAACGGTTTGGGTGTGCTGCCAGTCGAGCCCCATGCTCCAAAACTTCCTTTCGAAAGGAAGTCGAAGAAGAAATTCGACTTCCGCGTTCACGTCATCTGATTGAGCGGTGGTAAAACTGGAGCATGTGCGATATAGTTAGTTACGTGTATAATAGCTTGCGTCTTATAAAATCATCGCGTAAAATCACAGTAATTGTAGTAATAGTAACAAAACGGTCACATTAACAATCAAATGGCACAGAATAAAGCATGCAGCATACAGACGATACTTCGGTGCATAAGAGTTACATAATTACGTGGTTTGCTCCACTCAAATTTATCTTTTCTTAATCCAAGTTGTACTTTACTTATTCCTATTATCCTATCTATCTATGTGCCTGCTTATATTTATGTACAATGAAATTTCAATGAGAATGGAAGATAGGTAGATATTTCAGTTTGTGCATAATTTGAATAACTGATTTTTATGATATATTGGTAAAGAAGTGGTAACATGAACTCCTCAGGTTTCTTCTCCTCATTTGTCTATTCCTCAGTCATCTCCTCACGTTTTCCCCCTCATATTTTATCTATTCCTCATTTATCTTCTCCCCAGATTTCTCCTCCTCGTTTATCTTCTTCTCATGTATCTCCTCCTCATTTATCTTCTCCTCATTTATCTCCTCCTCATTTATCTC
>SACV01256691.1:0-10759 GCA_003999395.1 Eisenia fetida | reverse complement strand
GCATACAGTAAAGATCCTCGGGGGTGCGCGGTGGTCTAGTGGTTACATACTGGACTGTCAAGTAAGACGTCTGAGGTTCTAGCCCTGGCCAGTGCAGAAATTTGAATTGAGGTTGTGTACCCCTGGGGGCTGTAGAGTAGTGGAAGTGGATAACATTTGGCACGTGGTGCTGTATCCTCCGTAAGGTTGACTTGTCCTTCTTTCGCTAGGTGGCGACATTGGTTAAATTAGATGTACAACGTGATGGGCACCTTGCATGACTGCCATGCAGTCAAATTTGACTCCTGTAATAACTTTCTATCATTCGTTCATACTATACTTATAATCATTCTGTGGTATGTCAGATTGAATATTAAAAAAATATATATTATTATTAAAATATTATTTTGTAAGTTTGGCACACAGATCTAGGGAGCTGAGTGTTATTATCTGCATTTAAAATGGATTATAAGAAGCCATGTCCATTTTCCACTAAGACTATAAATATATCCTGTGACGTTAAAGACTGACACATGATACATGAAAACACTAACAGGCATTTCTGACATATTGAGGACCAGTTCTCTCATTTGAGCAAAGAAGTATACAGATTAGGCAGTGACAAGCAGACGGACAAACAAACACACATACAGACATAAAGAACACACACACACACACACAGACTAACTGAATCAGTCATCTTGGCAAGAACGCTTCTTCTTCTGCTGGTCGTTGAAAATAACCAACCACACCCAGCAACACCGCTGTCTTTGGAGCTTGATGGGAGTAACGAAAATATAGAAACCATTGCTGGAAAGCCAGTTATCTATTATTTGTTCTGTTGACTGTTGAAACTTTGATGGCTTTGATTGTCTAATAGTATGACCCAGAAGTAATCCAGTGAGACATTGTGCAATCAGAAACAACTGTAATACCTGCTAGTCTCTGTCTACCCAAACTAGTTTGCTAATCTCTGTTTAGAATCTGTTTACATTTACCCATATTTGAAATATCGTGTTGATAATTTAAATCTTCTTGTTTGATCATCTAGAATGGCTGGACGTCGCTTATTAATGCAGCTTATTTCTGTCAACCAGAAGCTGTTCAAGTTCTTGTCAACAACAAATGCTCAGTTCACCTACAGAATAAAGTAGAGTATCAGCATTGAGAACAGAATATGTGCACGTTATTTGTAAATCTATGCTTATGCATTTTAAAACTTGGATAGAGCTCATTCTCAGCAATTATTATCAAGTGTCTGATATTATGATGATGATTTGTTACATTATTTTATAATACTGTATTAGTATAAGAAATAAATTTCCTGAATTATTCCATAACAGCAAGATATTGTACAGCATTACTTTTTCAAGAAGTATGTGAAGTAAGTCGCTGCAACAGTTATGCCAGTGATACAGTGGGAACTGCAAATCCTTAGTTCATGTGCTGAATTGAGTTTCTTGAAAATGGTAAGTTGCCATAGCGCATTGAAAATTCATCATTATATCACTGGTTTTTGGTGGCATGAACTGCGTTTGCATATGTTAATAGGTGTTTATCTATTTGTGTATTTAAATACGTATATGGGGTGGGATGATGGAACAATGGTAATACACCAACGTAAAGAGCATAACGTGAAGTGGGATTAATTCATAGCTACTCCGTAAAGTTTGACTCATCCTTAAACTTGCTGTATTTTGACTGCAAAATTTAGCAATTGTATAGATTGGCACCTTGCTTGGCTGCCAGACATTTACGTTCGACTCCTTTAAACTTGTTATCGTCTGTTACTATCTGACTTTATACTTGTCTGTTTGAATTAATAAACGAAAATATTATTACCTTCTGTTCATGGTATTGTGATTGTGTTTGCATAGGGTAGTCTAACTGTGGCCAATGGTCCTTAGCAAACGCCAGATTTTGTGCAATTTTGGTATTCCTCATTAATTGTTTAATATCTCAGAGCTACATAAACTGTAAAGACTTCAGCCCCCCACTTGTATCAGTATTATTGGTTTTATTCTACAAACACAGAGCTCTTCTTTGGAGAAATAGAAAGACTCAGAGGCTCATCCTGAATATTATCCAGCACTATATATATCTCTGTCCGGCTTGAATTAATCCCATGCAGGGAGGGTCAGCCACTCCATCCTCACTGAGCAAAGGCTACAAATATCTGGTATGCAATGGATTAATCCACTGCCATACTCTAGGTCAGTGCTGTCCAGCCTGCTGACCACATGCTGATTTTAAGTGGCTCACTTGAGCCCTCAAAATTTTTGCAATTTGTGTAAAAGTGAAATGAAAACAGGATCACTCACCTATTTGCATAGCTATTCGTTCATAACTCGGCATGTAATTTGAGAATATGAAATAAAATCCAGTTCCCATGATGTATTAAATTTGTTTAAAGTTTTATAACATAGTTCTAAGTACAGTCAAAATATTCAATAAATTTTAATCCTTGCTTTTGAGCTTACTGGTGCGGCCGCGACTTCAGGAATAATGTCTTTGGTGGCCACAGTGTCAAAAAAGTTGGAAAGCACTGCTGTAAGTGTTTACTAAAACACAGGTTGTTGTGGGCCTAGGTGATCTGATGGACTAAATCTTAGACCTATTTATTGGTGATGATAGGATTCAAGAACTGCATTGCATGAAGCATGTCGAAGTCAGTCAACTGATGAAGATGGACTTTACAGAATCAGCCGACTGCTAATTGACGCTGGAAGCGACATCAACAGCAAAAGCAGTGATCTTGGAGAGGTGCAGTTTCCTATTTGTCATTGTCGATTATATTATTGTCCTAAGAACTGTATTAATAAAAGTTTTGTAATAATGATATTGTATTGTATTATATATAGATATTTATATAGCGCTTGATATGTGACACAGGAGCTCAAACCCATCACTTGTCATTTATGGCTTTTTAATCCAATCTTATTCTACAATGTATCTGCATGAAAATACTTTTTCACCTTGTCACCTTATGCTGTCAACTCGTCGAGTTCTAGCGACTGTCTTGACCATCCTTCTCTCCTTCTCCAATGTTTTCTTTCTGCCGTCACATCTCTTAGTTCCGCCAGCTTCATTCCAGTTACTTCATGTATGTCATCCATCCATTTTCTCCTTGGTCGTCCTCTTTTTACAGAATACTTTTTACAGAATAAAAATAATATCTTGTTTCTAAGTGAGGTTATACTCATTTGATTAGAACAATCAAAAAATTGGAAGAATTGAATAAAAAGTTTAAGATTTTTAATGTCATCATAGTTCTCTGCAATCATCACTTCACTCTTCTGAAAATATTCTGGACAATAAAGGGCTTTCTTCTGTATCAAATAAACCAAACGACATTAAAATTAGGTTACAACTTTATGACTTATAGCAAATTCATGAACACCAGCTGAATTGAAGAATTGCAAACTCTAAAACCCCTCTCTCCTATTTGAGCCTCTAGCTCATTATCTAGGAAGTGACAAGCGACGGGTTTTGAGCCCTTGCATTACATATTCTATAATTCTAATAATGCTGATGTAACAGTACTACAGATGTCGATTTTTACTTACATTAAAAATTTGATCTCGATATAATGCTACCTTGTTGTGGGACAATGTGGGGTGGTCTTTGGCAGGGTTACTCAAGTAGCAATTTACCTTACCCAGCATGGTAGTAGGAATATGGTTTTCTAGCCATACTTTTACTGTAATGTAAGGTAATTCCTTATTTAGGACTGGTAACGATTAATTTAATTTTAATAGTTAACTTTTGAAAAATTACCGATTAATTAATCGCTTTCTTACTCAAATTTCTACGGATAACCAACTACGCAAGCACATGAGCATATTAAGAGTATTTGCTTCAAGTCACGAACACGTCTTATTAATAGTGTTACCAGCAGAACTAAATAATTGTTCACACTGAACTGCAGACTTCTGGTACATTTGTTAGTAATGGGTGACAAATCGGAAATCGATTAATCATTAAAAAGAATTTTAATCGTTTAAATAAATAAACGATTAATCCATTAATTAATCGTTAATTTCCGCAGCCCTATCCTTATTTATGGTGTGTCTCTGTCTTCACTGGTTCTTTGATGCAAGGTCTGCAGGATTAAGATTTGTTCCAGTGCACCATCAGTCCTATACAGTTTGTTTAGTGCCATTGCTTTTGCAAGTGCAATCAAATAAGGAGACAGCCTTTTCTGCTAGGTTTGAATTGAATGTAAACTCAGCACTAGAGTTTTAAACTCAGATGCCTGCAGACATGACTGACAATTGACAATAATCTTATAGTAGTAATCAGCTTGTTAGAGCTTTAATATCTCTTTGTAGTATTTTGCATACTTTGTTGGCAACTGAATAGCTTTACTTGTTCATTTCTGCTTTAGGGTAAATCAATTTGGATGCCTTTCCTATGTCCACTCAGAGTTCAGTGACTTACTTTTTACTTCAGTTGTTCAGTTGAGAAAGGTCGACAAATAGGCCTAGAGTTAAGATCACATTGAAGAGTGATACAAGAAAGCAATATATTCTGTAGAATGCAATATATAACTGAGCTTATGGTTCAGTTTGCCTTCATGGAAATTATTCTATTTAATTTTTACAGGCTGACTTTACTCCGCTTATGTTTTGTGGTTATCATGGACATCCTAAAGTGGCTCAGGCACTGATCGATGCTGGCTGTGATATTCATGCTCAGGGATCTGTAAGTCTCTTCTTGCTTCACTCCATGTAATTGTTTAAATGCTAAGCTATCAATCCAAAGGCAGTTGGGTGCTTAATCACACCACGAGCAGAATGGAAGTTTGAGATTTCTCCTGTGCTTTTTTCCCATGGAGTGAATTCAGTTATTATCTTACTACATTCAGTATATGTTGCCATATGGAAAGTCAATTGAGAATGGGGCTGGCCACTCATCCTCACATGCTAGGGCTTAGAAGAAGCTGTTGCTTGCACTTCTTAGCTGTGACTGCCTCTTAAGTTAACTCATCGGAGTGCACTTCTGCTGCTGCACTTTTGTTTTGCAACTGTTGACGAATGCAATATTTTCTGGACTACAAGTCATGTTTTCTTATCATTAGTCACCATTAATTTTCGTTTATTCAAAGGAATCAGGATGACATGTCTGCATCATGTTGTACATTCAAGTGAGTTAATAATTCTACACGAACTTCAAGTTGCACATCGTTTTTAAAGAAACAACTTGTGCATGAATTCCTAAGGTGTTTTGGACTAACCTGGTAGATGACGTGCAGACTGAAAAGATGGTTTAAAAGATATATGTTAAAATGTATTTACCTGCCTAGTTGTATTTCCCCTTTATATGTTAGACTTGCAATGCTGTTAAAAGTAGCACGTTAGTGTGGCCAGAAACTTCCAATCCAAACTGTCTTATGTGAAAGCACTTTTCATTGTAGACTTTTACTAAAGGGCCGCTGTATAAATATTCGGTTACACTACTTTCATCACAGTCTTGCACAATGTTTCCTCTAAGCTGTGCGCTTGTGCTCGCATGCACAGATAATAAAATGAGCTCACACAAGAAAACTTAGAGTGCACAGAAATGTTTTTTCCAAAAATGTTTTTGCACATATTTCTTATGCTTCATTTCACATACAGATTAATAGTGGTAAAAGGTTGCACAAAAGAAATTTTATGCACACAGAGATTTAAAAAATTAGAGGGAATATTTCTTGTTTCTAGGATGTACACTGCTGCCTTAATTGTCATCAATATTCATTAGTATCTTATTGGAAACAACTTAAATGATTATTATGATCAATTTATTCATATTATGCACTCTGTTTCTATTCAAACGTAAAAATACAGCTATATTATCGTACTTGCTTGAATTGAAAGAATATGTATGATATCTTTCTGCAATTCTTAGGTTCTATTGAATTAATTCAATTACAACTTTAATGCCTCTATTAAATGGGAAGGCATTGAATAAAAGTTTGGCAAATCTTTAGTTAAACAGACCAACATTAAGTTTTTCAACAGAATTTTACCATGTAACAGTATCTAAAATTATTTAGGTGATTTTTTTCAAATGCAGTAAATGGTTTTCCAACTTGATAGAACACCAAAGCTGCACTCCAATAAGTTACTTACTTTGCTGGTACATTGCATCATTTTATTGACTTGTAGTCGAGAAATACAACAGTTAAGCTTGAAATGGGAGTGCATTTATAATAATGTAGTAATTACTTTAAATTTCAGTATTTTTTACAGTTGAAGTGCTACATGGTAACTGTGTTTTTGTGACTGTGTCCATTTACAGAATCAGTGGACAGCCTTGCACTGGGCAGCTGACCGCTCTCAACCTGAAGTCGTTCGAGTCCTGTTACAGGCTGGACTTGATCCTTTAATTCCTGGACGTGTGAGTGATTGTTCAGTAAAGTGTTACCAAAGAAACCATATCATTACTGCATAATGATATAACTTATTCGTAATGTTCTTACAATAGGAATTCTGACAGTTTCATACTTTTGCATTATTCCACGTGGACCACGCAATGGTAAAGTGTATTCATTCTACATAATATGTGAATGGATTTCTCCATGTCATGGATATCAATCCGCTGAGACTTGATCATATCCCAAATGAGCAGAGCTCTGTCTAAGTTAATTTGCTGTTTTAGTTAAACCACATTAAGTCCACCACTTGAGCTATTTGGATTAAAGTAAATGCTTTGTAGGATTGATCAGTGTAGTAAGAAGGTCCAATATGCTGAAGTACAGAAGGAAAATTACATTTCAGTTTCAGCTGGAAAACGCTGAGAAACCTTATAATAGAAGCTAAGACTGTTATTTGGGGGAGTGGTTCTTAGAGTAGTGGAGAGCACGATGGAGTGAAGTGTGGAGGACTTCAATTCCCATAGCCTTGGTAAGGTTAACTCTTCCTTCTGTCACTAGGTGGCAGTATTTGTTAAGTTAGATGTAGAACTTGATGGGTACCTTGCATGTCTGCCACACAGTTAAATTTGATAACTACTTTACTTATAATCATTCTGTAGTCTGTCAGTGTGAACATTAAACATAAGTATTATTATTATTATTGCTGAAAAGGCACTTTGCAATTAATTTTTACTTTGTTGATGGAATCGTTTATGTACCTTTTCATTAAAACATGTAACTGCAAATGGCAATTCTTCTTTCAAACGTATCATAATAAACTAAATACTGAAAATATTAATTGTTGTTTATTAGTTATAATAAAAGAATCCTGCAAAAAGTAAGTAAATAAATATAGGCAAGGTTATCATGAAGCTGATTATGTAATTTTTATTAGAATTAGAAAACTTAATTAGAATTTGCATGGTTTTGGTTACTAAGTAATTAGACTTAGCTACCAAGCTACTTAATTAGTTAGTTACCCATTGCTGCTAGTGTTTGGTGATAAATTTCCGACTCGTGTGGCAATACAGCCTTCCAATTTTCTCTACGGTTTTGAGATTTTAAATATGATGTTATCAGAATGAAACTTTTTTGAGTAGTTGCCTTGAAGGGACACTATATAAGTTTTTTAATGAGTGAAGTTACCTGACTCTACCGGTTTTTGGCGTTCCTGTTGCAGAGGGGTGAACTGGCAAAAGACAGAGCCCAGAACAATGAGATTCGTGAACTCCTTGATCAGCCCACCAGAGAGGCCATCGCAATAGAAGAAGAACAAGGAGCTTCAAATCCGAAATCTTGCTCGCAGACGAGCGAGGCGCAGTTAAAGCGGATCAGCATCTCGATCCAGACGACAGCAGACAATCATGAAATTCTGGTTCAGCAGCGATCAGATCGAGGACTAATGTCTGTTTCAACGACATCGTCTTTGTCGAGCCTTGAAGACGACTTGGCAGATGCAGCGAACCACCAGACAACGCAAAAAGGCAATGGCTCTTGTGCAAGTTCTGTGGTGGAGGAGGGGGATGGTGATGACAAAGATCGAGATCATTTCGATCCAGAATCATCTTTAAAGGGTGGAGCTGTGTTGTCAGACAATAAAAACCCTGATTGCATTACTGATGGTGAAGCGTTTTGTGAGAACGAGAAAATCACTTTGAACGATAAGCTGCGTGCTGAAGGTTCTTCACTGGAAGTTGCTGTTAAAACCATTTAGCAGTGATGTTGCTGTAAAACAAAAATCTAGCAAGCTATACTAGACAGTTCTGCTCATTTCCTTCTACATTGAGAGTAAATCTGTGTTCATCATTGTCTCCTTCACTTTCTCTTGTATGATCACAAGATATCTGATACCAGTGCTGCCTCTCTACCAGTATAGTTTCATGCTGCTTTGATATTTAAAATGCTTTTCCATTAAACAGCTGCTTGTGAATGTGTTGATGTAGAATAATTGTAGAAAGAATTTGTAGGTAGAAACAGATAAATGAATTTTGACATTTAAATGAGAATTTACATAAAACAATCAGGTTTTTTTAAATGTACTTAATGACTTTCTCTGTATAGGATCACTTTCTGGCGACTACTGTTGCATCTGTGTTGTAGTGCTTTTCCTTTTAGATGATGCTCTTTAGGAGCCAGATTATTCATTTTGTATTACTCCCTATCTGTAGGAGTTGTAGAAGACCCCGTGCGGTCTTCTGGGGTGTGTTGGAGACCCTCTTCATGACAGCTTATGCTATAGGAAATGTTGGATTTGTTGCTTAAGAATGGCACACCGAGTGTTGCATTTGTCAATTATTAGTTTTACATCCTGTGCCACAGACATTTGTTTGTTGTATTATATGTAATGGAATTGTTGCCTCTCACTTGTATATTTTCTTATACTGAAGCTCAGTTTTTCAGATTAAATGTTTAGCATGTATGGTGCATCTGTGCTAAGTGTTATGGTTTATGTTTCTATGCGTTATATAAGAATGCTCCAGTTGTAGTAGCCATGCAGATTCAGTTCGAGTGGTGACATCGTCCAGTTGTGATGTAATTGCGGCTGTTGTATATGTCCTACTTCCTGTTCTCCAGCCAGGACCTTCAGAGGATTCTTTAACTGAAATTGTCCAGATTTGTTTTGTCTTATTTTAGTAATTTGCAATATTTATTTCTTAAGGTTATAATGTATAAACGTCTTTTGCATAAGTAATTATTATATTATTTTATACTTTAAAACGTTGACAAATTATTTGCCAAAGTTCGTACGCTGTCTACAATCCGAAGCGCACCATACATATATCACATTAGTAGAATAGCAAAACTTGGTTTTAATGGTTTATTCGTATAGCTCATTGATTTAAAGTTTAAATTGTAAGGAAAATTCGAATTATTGCATAATCGATATAGGGCCTAAATGGTAAAACCATCAAGGTATTACGAGGAACAGTAAGAAATTATTATTGTCTCTTTACTTTTCTCTTTCTTGGCTTTCTTATCAGTTTTTTTCTTTTTCATCCACTAAAATGCTGCCCCTTCGGGAGTGCCGCCCGGAGCGACTCGCCCCTCTCCACCCCCCCTCTGTTTTGTATGCCACTGAGACCAGGGCATCAATCAAACAAATCAAGGCAGAAAAGGAGATGCCGCTTGAGTCTGAGACTTCTAGTCAAACGTAGGACTATACATATAACTTACATATTGTAATCGTATTCAGGGCCACTGCGAATTCGCATTCTGGAATTCCCGATACTGAACTCCTGTTGAGAATTCCCGGGAGTTTCTGAATTTCCGTCGGGAATTTACGGGAATTTTATCGAATCGTAAATTTAAGCAAAAAAGTCACAAAATTTAAGCTAAATCAGCTGTAGAAAAAGCCTGTAATCTAGAAAATTGTCACCTTTTTATTAGCTACTAATTCTAAAATGGGAATTTGGGGGATATTTCCAAAAGAGTTACAGGAATTTGTCACTTTCAAAACGGGAATTGTCGGTGGCCCTGCTAAGTAGGCCTAACAACCAAGATAAAGCTGTACGAGGGAAACCTTGGTAACTGGCACAAAAACCTGACCTCTCAGGAACAGTCTCGTATCAATCATTGTGCATAACTCGTGAACATATAGCATAGGGGCCGTTCATAAAGTACGTAATGCTTGAGGGGGAAGGGGGTCCGAGAAGGTGTGACAGTTTGTGACAAGGGGGAGGAGGGGTCCAAGGGCTTTTGACATCACACTTTAAAAAAATTTCATACATATGAGCCTAAAATTTTAAGTGATGTTTAGCTTTCTGTTATAACAGAAGTCTTATGACAAAGAAGGGGGACGGAGAAAACCTTCCAGACAAAAACCCCGAATAAAACTCCCCGAACAAAATACCCCGCAATTTAAGACAAACCCCCTGTAAATGTAATGTAATGTAAAACTCCGAAAACTTCTCAGCGCCCACAAAAACCACGTCAGGGAGACNATCCCTTACTTGGCTGTTCACCCTCCCACCACTATGAGGTGCAGGTAGGTCTTTGGGAGGGTAGCCTACAGGTACCGGTAATTGGCCTTTTAGCCAGTTCATTGTTTGCTGCTGTTAATAAACAATGTAACAACCTATATGCTTCAACAAAGCAGTTTCTGTGTGACAGAGGTGTTTCCTGGTTCTAACACTAAGAAGTTTTTCAGTGCTTGTATTTTATAAGCTTGTGTTGAAGTGTAAAACTTTAAAGCAATGAACTAAATTTTACTTTAATGTATTTTTGGACAGGTAACAATAATTGTAATAATAATAATAAGTGTACGCATAATAATAATGAGTAATAATAATAATAGTAATAATAATAATAATAAGTAATAATAAGTGTATGCATGGAGATTGGAATAGAAGAAGAAGAAACGCTTCAACAAACAGCGCTAAGAAG
>SACV01255821.1:0-12029 GCA_003999395.1 Eisenia fetida | reverse complement strand
ATCGGTCAGAATCATCAAATACAGAATCGGTACATGTGTCTGTGCTGCTGTTATCGGTCAGAATCATCAAATACAGAATCAGTACCTGTGTCTGTGCTGATGTCTTGCAACGGCTTTGGCAGCTGTAAAATGTCTTTTCCTATTTGCCATTTCGAACAACTTTTCAAAGTTTATTTATAGACTTTTATAAACAACAACCACTTTCGGGTGTGGGGATCTTTGCTTTTAACGTAGGTAAGCGCTATGACCCACCAGCTGGGCCATTCGACTGCCTGGCTTACATGTTGCCCATATGTCCCGCCAGGTGGGACATACGACGGGGGGGGAGAACGGGAATATCTTAATATCCCACTAAGTGGTACAGACGACCAGAAAAGGTTACGCTAGCCTTAGGGCAGCCATGGGTATGAAGTGTTAGCGACTTCATTTCTTAGCCTTGGCATATGAGGGTAGGTGTCCAGTCCTGTGTCTCACCGTCTCATCTTCACACTGACAGTGTGCACTTTACAGTCAGTGTATTCACCCTAGACCAACGGTTCTCAGCCTTTGGTCTGCGGACCACTGGTGGTCAGTGGACATCTGCCTAGTGGTCCTCAAGCGGCGCCCACCATTTATCTGGTTTTAAGATAAAAAAAATATGGCAACAGAAAAGTTTTAGAAATGTTTTAATTTTTTCACTTCAATAACTATAAAGCAACCAGATGGTAGCATGAACAAATATATGCCGATGTGCTAAAATTTAAAAAAAAATATAGAGGGTAGCACAATAAGAATTATTAGATCAGCCACAGTTCTCCAGTGGAATAATTTTCTGTGGTGGTAATTTTCTTGTTTTTTTTAATATTCATATTATTACTTCTATGTTTTACCGTTTACTTTCTGTAACTTGTTGCGGTCTGTAACCAAGATTATTATATAAACGAAGATACATACATATAAAATTCAGCATGTGGTCCTTGAGCCTCAAAATGCTGAGAACCACTGCCCTAGACGGGATTTGAACCGCAAACCTATTGATTGGCAGTCCAGCAAGTTTTTCTTAAGCTTTCTGACGGTTTGGACCGACACCATCTATATATTTGTTCACAGACCACTAATGATGAGCGCAGAATCGAAACCTGGAGTCTGCACATAAAGTATGGGGATGCACGGATTTTACAGCTAAAATTGCTAAACCAAATTGAATCAAATTGCAACTTACAATTATCATGTTCACATCATTTTTTAGGTAATTTTCATATATGTCATTGAAATACTTAACTGCTTTCACAATGTTTCTAATAATTCAGCTCATGTTAGGAGCTACTGGCAATGGTTTGACTAAATATAAAAAACATGTCAATATGTCTGGTTAAGCTGTAGCAAAACACCAGTAGGGCCTATATTGATAGGCCTAGTTTTTTAAACATACGACAAAAATACATGCATGTTTGATTAAATATTGTCTATGATCACTGATTTAAATGAAAATTTGTTTTAAATATATATTTATGTCAATTAATTTATGCATTTTTGTGAATAAGTTGAATAATTATAAATTATTAAGGATCTTTTCACGGACTGGTGCAGCACCGGTTTGCGGACCGCCACTTTAAGAACTGCTGCACTAGATCACCGCACACCCCTGTTAAATGCTTTAACTCTTGTTTTATGTGAACCAGAACATTGAGAACAGTACTTGGTTCCTGGGCTTTCTTCGTTTCTGGCTTAGGTATTTATTAGCTACATGTTTCTGTGGTGTGCTCTGCATGTTCTGTGATGTAGTTTATATTTGGACTGAAGTCTCATCTATTTTGGACTTCTTATCTGCTGTGGCTTGTTGTCTGACCTCCAAGGGCATGTAGTAGATGTCTGTGAAAGTTTCCACTTTAGATTGAAAGGGAACTCGTTAATTAGTCATTGATTCGAGCTGTTGTAAAAATTATCTTTCTCGATTGAATGAAGGCCAGTACAAGTGTTGATGGAGTAGCAATGCACCAGCAGACCAAAAGATAGACATACAGGTAGAATGAAAGGTATGATGCTTAAGGAGGCATATATGTGCTTTTTGAGTTAGTGGCATTAAATGTTTCGGTTTTTTTGTTAACTGTATTCAATGGCGTGGAGTCTGAAGCTCTGGAGAAGTAGCTTCTGTTAGTTGCCAGAAAAGGTGCCCAGCAAGTTCAGACCACTATGAGCCAGTACTGGTAGTAAATATTTAGTCATTCAGTTATTGATGTTCCAGTTTTTGACTTTTATGGACCCGTGTGGGTGTGTGTCTGGGTGGTGTGTGTCTGGGTGCCGGTTGTTTGATCCACACTAGAGGTGTAATTTATCTGTAGAGGTCATATAAACCTTGTAAGCAGATATTTGGTATGGCTGTAGCTAGTGAAGGTGACCTGTGCGCGTCATTGGTCTGATTCTATTGATTTTTGGACTGGGAGATTGCCACTGAGCATGATGATATATCATGATCTCTAGTTGGTCCTAATAAACAGATCCAAGCCGACCTGAGTTTGCTACCGTATGTGTAAACTGTTCGATGCTTGCCAATTTCTTTTGTTTTCAACATGTCTCTATCTCTGTGCAGTTTTATGCTGCCTGCTATTGTTAAAGCTGTTTCTGTGCCTCTTGCACCATTTGTTTAGTCTGTTTCTTCTCTATATCTTCATAGTCATTGTTGGTCGTGACTGTTTTTCTACCTCACCTGATTGGTCACTTTATTCTTAACACCTTCAGAATAATGCTTTCTGATGCTTTCGACCTTAGCATTCTCTTGTTGCCATTAAGTTATCAGCAGATTTGGCTGATGCTGAAGCCTCTGTTGAAGTAACGGCTAGTATAATTTGCTTTGTCTGTTGTTTTAATTTGACAGAGAACGACTTAAATTATGCACAGAGCAAGGGCTGCCATTCAGAATGTTCGCTCCTTGGCATCACTGGCCTACCAGGTTCAAAGGTCATCAGCAGGTGCAGTGAAAAGACAAGGTCTCCTGAATCCAGGTCGAGTTGCACTGAGGTACTCATATGCGACCTCGGCATCAGCTGAGCCTTTCCTTAATGGCAGCTCCTCCATTTATGTTGAGGAGATGTACAACTCCTGGTTGGAGGACCCTAAGAGTGTACACAAGGTGAGAAACATTGCTTGAAACTGCCGCAGTTTTTATACCGTTCCTTTTGTTTGTTAGAAACATCCTGCACTGAATACAAGGAACACAAGAGTATCTGATATTAATATTTAGCCGAATCCGGATAGTGCTGGATAGCAGCTATTAGGCGGGAGCGAATGTCCGGAGCGGTTTCCGGTCATGCCGTAACAACAAGTGGAGCTTGATTTGAGATGTTATAAAAAATTAAATTAGCGACAGCTGCGTACCACTGACACATACCACCAGTTGAAAGTCGCCGTCCTGTAGCATTGAGAGATGAGTCTGTTTGAATCTGTTATCATAAAACACTATTAAAAGAATTAGTTGATCATACGAATTGCTCGATGTGCTTGTAGGCCCTAACATTTATTCAGCGCTCTCCACATTACAAGTTAAGTGCTGTACCAACCAGTTGGCTATCATGCCCATTTCTTTAGATATATATGGTCATACTGTAAGAAGATTTGTCCAAATAAAATGCTTGTTTCATGCTTTCAGTATTAGGTTACAGCAATTTCTAGCCGCTCGCCAAGTACTTAGAGCTATTAAGTTCCACATAGACATATATCTTATGGTGTATAGGATATGGTGAGTACATGTATGTATGATGTGTTGATTTTAAATAGTCAGTTATAGTGAGACTTATTAGCTTGTGATCAGTGTATAATAGGTAATGCAAGTTAGGAAGATGTTGAATAAAACATCACGTAGAGGTAGCAGTTGTGGTCTCTTTTTTCATTGGCATCTGATTGGAGTGCATTAATTAATTTCGTTAATTGCTTTAATGGAATGTGGTGTAATACAAATTGAACTGGGCAAAGTAAATGTGGCTGACTGATGACAGACTGACTGACCAAATGACACTCACCCACCCACTCGCTCACTCACTCGCTCATTGATTAGATACAGGCACTGTCAGGCAGATAGATTAGAATGGGTGAGTTTTGTAATAATTTTTTTTTCAATGACTTTGCAGCTCAGCTCTCGTTGTCACAATCTGACCTGCGTTGCTTGTGTTGTATTTGCAGTCATGGGACGTATTCTTTCGCAACGCAACCCAGGGAGCTCCTCCTGGTGTTGCCTACTCAGCACCACCTAGCATTAGCACCAGTGTTAACAAGCTAGCAGGAATGGTGCAGTCGACTGCAGTTGGGTTTCCTGGGGTAGTGGACACCAAGCTGATTGATGACCATCTGGCCGTCCAAGCCATCATTCGCTCCTACCAGGTGAGGAGGAGGCTTCGTTTCCAGTCAGATGATTATGTTCAGTTTGTGGGTTCAGAAGTTTTTCTCTTGAAGTTGTGATGTCTCACTGTTTACCGTTGTATGGGGTCTGTGGCTTCATATAGGTATCGAGCTTTACTTAGTATAGTTATTGTCTTTCATTTGCTGACGTAAAGTTATATTTTGACAATGACTGTCTACATGTTTGTTGGTAGGAGTTTAAGCTTCTGTACTTTGTTAACACGAACGTATAGCTTGAGGTGCTCAGTAGCCTGTGCGCAGGCTGTATGGTCAACATAGAGGTTGGGGTGTAAGTCGTTGCGAGAGCAAAATTTTCAGTCTTCATGGAATCGACTTAATTTTCTTAATAGAATAATGGTTCATATCTTTGGAATAGGCTTCCCCTCCAGTCTGCTTCACCATCCTTTCCAGATGGCAGGGACGTCATTTCAGCTTTTTCAGGGGGGGCCAAACCGAAGAATTTCTGATAACTTTTTTCCTTAAATTACCTCAGAAATTTTCTGACGACCTTTTTTAGTCATCCACCATGTTTTCAAAAAATCGATGGACCAAAGTCCCAAAAATTTAACTTTTTTACCATTTCTTTATAATAATGTTTGCCTGTCGAAAAATCAGGAGGGGGAGTGCCAAAATATGTCACTTTTTTACATTTTTCTATAAAAAATTTTGTCTCTTGAAAAATCAAGGGGGCAAATGCCCCCTAAATAACGTCCCTGCTCTCTGGTAGTCTTTCCTTATCTTTCTCTCCCCTCAAATCCTGCCATTTCTCTAGGCGCTGCATGCACCGGGAGTGCTAATGAAAGGCTCGTGATGAAAAGTGCTTCATAAATGATCAAATGCAATGCAGTTCTGTTTTATGATTTCTCCTTCTCTTGCATCCTGAACCAACTTAGCTATAATGAGCACCCTGACCATACATTGTTGGTGGTACACTCAGATGGTGAGGGAGAGGACTGGCCACCAACTCTCATTATGCCAAGGCTGTGAGAATGAAGTTGCTAATGCTTCACACCCATCACGAATCTCGGGGTTAGCTTTAGGCACTGCACTTCTCCTTTCTTGTGTCCTAAAATACATGATGTTCTTATGAGATGTACTTTGGCTCAGTTTTTACTTCTATCTATAAAATGTTGTCCTATTCATTTTGTTTTGCCGAAACATGATAATATGCTGTCTGCCTCAGTTAGCTGGGTAATGATGTTTAAAGAGAAGTAATTGTTCAGATGATCTTATCTATGGTCTGATTAGTTTCATAGTAATGAACTAAATAGGTCCAGCTTAAGAGATATCAAGCAACACTGTAATTTATTTTCTTATCACTGCCCCTTATGTGATGGTCTAATTCTGGCTACAGGCTTGCAAAAGAAACTGCACTCTTGCTATTATGTCACAGCTTGCAGTGTTCATCAAGGTTCCTGCTCCCCATTTAATCCACTGGTGCAATATGATTTTGTCCTTAAGACAGCACCCAACGGCAATAACTACATGTTAGAACTTCAAAATTAATCTGCCATTGCTGGAATGCCTCCTATCTGTATTGTTGCTTCTACTCTTACAACCTCCTACACAAACACATGCCACGTAACTCATGCATTTGTAGGTTCAATACTCAAGAGATAATATAAAGTCATGTTGACCTTTGAAAGTGTGGTGCTCCACTGTTACACTCCATGCTGTACACTTGTGTGTAGCTTATCTGTATATACATGTAGGTGTATTCCGAGAAATTTTGCTATAGGCTTAGATGTCAAGGTTTGCCTGATAACTGGAGTACTAGTCATTGCTAACAGTGGGCTGTCAAGTACAGACGTGCATGGTCTGATTTATGAATGTAGGTAGGGCCCGATGCATTTTGGACCAGCTTGTACTGAACAACCTTTTCTTGACTGTGGCCTTCAGAATGAGGCTTGTCATGAAAACTGAGTTGTCATTCTGCTACCTGGTATTAATGTGAATATATCTGTATGCATATGTGTTTGTATTTATTAGGGCTGGTACTGATTTAGAAGAAATAGAGCGATTAATCTCCAAATTTCAACTTTGATTAATTGATTAAATGTGATTAATTTGGTATCTGCCATGTAGAGAAAGAAAAACTATTACAAGTTTAGTCACTGAGTCAGTTACTAGTTTAAATATTTTTATGAACTAAAACTTCAATAATTCCCCAGCAATGTGTTGTGTTTGAATCACAGTAAATTGCAATGTATAATAGACAGTTTATTTTGTCGCTTTTTTTATCAGCATTCGCCTTAAATGCAAAATGATCGCTGAATTTTCCACTGAAACGTTTCACACTTTATTGCTGGCCATATTGTTTACTCTGATAATGGGCTGCTGGACATCTTGAAATAATTTTAAAATATATTCGAACAGTCAAAAATTGATCAAATGGCAATTTAGCGACTATTTAATCTTTAAACTCTGCAGCCCTTGAAATATTCATGTATGAACAGAGGTATACTTAGGGAATTAGGGCTTCCAACACCTGGAAATGCTGGGCATGTTGGTGAAGTTATAAATGACTGTTTAAGGTGATAGGTTGATGATGGTTAGCAGAATATTAGTTGAGTATAGTTGACCCATCGTTGATGTTTTGTTGAGATGGATTGTGTTGCTTGACTTGGCCACTCTGCATCTGTTGATGTCTCAATTCAAGAATGTGAATAACTTTGAAAGAAGTTGGTTAATCGGATAAAGTTAGCAATGATCACTTTGAAGTCTGAGAATTTTGCTTGGACTATTTAAAATGCCCTTTAGGTTCGAGGCCATAATATTGCTGACCTTGATCCACTTGGTATATCTGCCGCTGATCTTGATCCGAGCGATGTCCCTGAGCTCCTGCTGTCTAACTATAAATTTGGTATGTATTGGATGTGCATGCAATCTGTGTTCCGCTTGCATCGCCTATCTAGGTGGAGCTTCTGTTCATGCAGGCCTGTGCATATGGATGCATGCATGCTTTTAGTCGTTTTTGTTTTCTGCATGTTTAGTTTTCTTTCTTGAAGGCTCTTTTGAGTTGCTGTAGTTCTAGATCAAGTTTCTCGAGATTGTCAATTTCCCTTGGTGATCATAAATTTCTGTGCATAATAAAACTAGTAATATGTGACTGAGTGTGGCAGAGTGCAAGTCAAACTTTCCGTGAATGGTAAAATTAATTATCTGAGACTCAATGTGACAGAGTGCTTGTCACTTGTCGATGTTGAGTTTTAGAGCTCTGTGGGTTGTAGACTTTCGGCCATTTTCTTTTGTAGTTTGTTTTAAATCATTGTTGTTTTGAATGAATTCTCTTTGCTGTGGTGGTCAGCAGTCAAATACACAGAGCCCTCAAATTTCTGGTTGTTTTATGCAGCATGAGCTTAGCTACGAATCATTTTTCAGGTTTAAATTATTTGCAAGAAGTCTGCAAAGTGCTCTGTCACTTGAGGTTGCTATTGGAGATTAGACTCTGGAAAGGGGTTTGCATCAGTTTGCTTTTCTGCACGTGTAGTTTTTTATGTTTGGTCAGCGTTCTTAAATATTTTGTGTTAAAATTGTTAGTATGTTTGTTAACAGCAATTTTGTGATCAAAATTCGTGATGTTTTGTTTGTATTTATATAATTACCAGTAAGTTTACACTGTCTAAGTGCCAATGTTGCTGATACCGTTGATACCATATCTCTGCCTGAAGATCCATTGAGTGAAGTGGATTCTCATTGCCTTCTTCACAGACAATTGTGGATGATCAACTTGTCTACTTAAGGTTACTATGCACTGGGAGGAGGTAGATTCGAACCTGCGACCCTCTGGTTACAAGTCACAAAACATACCACTACACCACTGCGTCTCAGTACTACTCCACCTCCAAGCATATTCGGAGCTGAAATTTGTGTCGAATGACTAAACTAATACCCTAATACTAACCCTAAACAACCCTCACGACACGTAACCTGACCTTAACCGAACGTCATGACGCTTACAAATTTTTTTGTCCTTGGTTGGGATATGAATCTAAATTACTTGAACAACAGCCAACATGCTAACTATTTGCGCCATTGAATTGATGCCTGTATGATACTGATTACTGAGGTTGAACGGAGAGTAGTCTATCTAATTTTGACAGCTGCTTGAACGATATCAGTGGCGGTCTGCTAGTATTTGAGATTTTAAGGCTGCCTGGCGGCCCGCTTTGTATTTGTTTTAATGGAATCATGTTAGTTCAACAAGATGGGCTAAATTGCTAACTATTTGAAATGAAATAAGTAGTGTAGAGTTGAATTTATACATGACAGATTTGGTATCGAGTGAACGAATGTGTGTTGCGAAAAATAAGGCGAGCCTGTTAACAGATAGAATAGATGATGTGTTTGTGATTCTTGAATGATACAGTTGACTACAGACTTTGAAGAAAAAAGACTATATTACAGGTGTTGCACTTGACCAAGTGGAGATAAACGTATTATTTTAGTTCAAAAATATTTTTCTTTATTTAGTTCAGTTTCAATCATTGCAGTTTATTTTTATTTCTGATAATCATTTTGTTTTAGCTATGTTTTATTCATCAAGTCTTTATTTGTTCTAGCTTTAGTTTGAAGAAGTAAATAAGCATAAAATAAAGAAAAATTGATCGATCGTCAGTGACTTGGTAGTCAGTGACTTGGTAATCATCAGTACTAAGGAAAGTTTGTCGAAGGAGCCACTTCTCCGAATTGCTTCTTCTTGGTATAAAGAGAAAGTGGGGAGAGGTGACAGTAATTTACACATGTGTGCTGTTCAACTGTGTCATGACTGAAAATTCTAAAAAATTGATACTTGTTTTTTCTATTTTTTTAATATTTAAATTTCGTTTTCATTATTATTTTATTCCAAATCAATTCTTATTCCTTGATATTTAGTTTTGGTTCACAATTTCGTGTTCATGAACGATTGCGTATACCTATTTATTCTTATTTTAGTTTAGTTCACAATATTAGCACTGGGAGATAGGTGACCTTTTCCATGTTTTTAGATAAGAGGACACTTTTTGGCTGACCTTGACCCTTTGGGAATAAGTCGAGCAACGAAGGATGCTCCTGATGAAGCGCAATTGAGGAGGACACTGTTGGCCACCTACAAATACCATACCTTATATAATATTGGTAAGAACGGCTTAGTGCGGTGGTGATGGTGACGATGAGTGTGATGTCTGTGGATGGAGATGTCAGGTAGTTATATGGAACTGTGTCCGGTGAAAGTTTTAGTGTTATGGTTAAGATTCTATTGTGGCACTATGGCAATAAAATCTGGTAAACATCGAATGGACCGTATCATTATAAAACCAATTTCTATGTGAAACTCCTGGTCGACTTCAGTGAAGGGATATAGTTGCTGACGTATTTGAACTTTTGGCAATTTGGAGGTTTCTTGTATGTGGAATCCGTACTTCTGATCTGTGCAGTTGCCTGTTTTATTACAGTAGTTTTGTTGAGCATTACATGTATGTACATGAGTCTGTAGTGTGGGTGTTTGTCCGTTAGTTACACATGGCTTTGCTTCATTAACAGTAACTGTTGTTACTAATCTATTAATTGGTTTCTTGTCTTTGTTCTGCTGTCAATCAATTACTATCAGCTTGGAATTAATCATTAGTTTAACTAACTTTATGGTTTGATTTTTATTTTATTTTTTAAATTTCTTTCTGTGTTCCGATAACTCTGTCTGCATGCATTTAAAGTTCTATTCATTGTCTTTGGTGCTGAAGTTTTCAACATCACGTTTTCTTTTCTTTTTAAAAGCTGCTTTTTCTGTTCATACTTGTTTGGCCAAAATGGATTTATTAAATGCTTGATTATTGTGCACATTTTATTTAGCTTCCAATTAGTTTATAAACAATTTTTGCACAGTTTCTTCACAATCAAATCTGTTAATTAAATCTTTTTGCCATGTTTCATCTGCATTTTCTATGTTCGTTATCACTGTCATTGTTATTGTGATCATTATGAATGTTCATCGTCATTGCTATGTAATTAGTAGTGAACTGGACTGTTAATAAAGTACACTGCAGAATACACTGACTTTTTAATTTTTTGAAAATAACAGTGGTGAGGGAAATGTGACACCCACCCCATATGCTAAAGTAGAGAAAGTGAAGTTGCGTGCACTCTTAGCTTTACTGAGGCACCAACACTCCTTTGGGGTGTTGGCTTAAGAATTAAGTGGCACTTCTTCAGTCATATTCTGATCTACATAAACATTTATATAGGGGGCCATCTGCAGTCCAGACTAATCAGAGGAACCCCTCATTATTCAGCATAACGTTCATGTATTGTTATTTAGAAGAAGAACAGGTCTTACATAAATAACAGAAGTTACAGCCCCTTTGGCCACCTCACTGGGATTGGTTCAGACGTCCTGTGGGTGTTCATGGTGGGCTGATTTTTCTTGAATCAACCACTTCCACTTTGCAGTCCCTTATGTCTCAAAGACTTTCTGCTTGAAAAGAGATTATTTTTTGGTAATTTAGTATCACTCGTGCAACTTCTTAATGATGAGAAGCGTATGTAAGTCATTTGATTGATATTTTATTGCTTCATGTGTGACTAATATTAATGCTGCTATTGGTGTTGTGCTACAAAACCAGCTGAGCCAGACATGGATCGAGTGTTTCAGCTTCCACCAACTACTTACATTGGAGGAAACGATCACAAGCTGACTCTTCGGGAGATTGTCAATCGTCTGGAGGTCAGTTGGTCATGTGCTTCAGTTCAATGAAAAATTGTTTGTGATCAACAATTCATTTCCTAATCCTAGGTGATGGCAGCAGGGTTTCCGGCAACCATATAAAAATTTGAGGTTTTTACATTGATACACGTAAAAACATCCAATTTTTATATGGTTGCCGTTAGCAATGGGCTACATTAAAAATTCTAGATCAGGATTAAAGTATGCGTCCACGTTTTGGACTCTGACGGAAGCACTGGATGGCAAGGAATTTTGCTGGTGCTATATTTGCTTTAGTCCTAATAAATATGATCATAGGAACTGCTGAGGAGAGGGCATTGCAGCTGTTGAAATGTTTTTTAGAAACAATAAACGCTTTAACAATTTAGTCATTTGCTGTTGCAGAGCATCTATTGTAATCACATTGGTGTCGAGTATATGTTCATTAACAACCTGGAGCAATGCGATTGGATAAAGAAGCGTTTTGAGACGCCTTACGCCATGAAGCTGACCAATCAGGAGAAGAGGACGCTGATGAAGCGTCTCATTCGGTCGACGCGTTTCGAGGAGTTTCTGGCGAAGAAGTGGTCTTCGGAGAAACGATTTGGTCTGGAGGGATGTGAGGTTCTCATTCCAGCCATGAAGAAGGTTATCGATTCTTCAAGCGCAGTTGGCGTTGACAGCTTTGTTATTGGCATGCCTCACAGGTGAGTTGTCAGTGGATGATGGCCTATTGTTTCAGTAGTAGGTGAGGTTTTACCTGCTTGAACTAATTGTGACTTTCTTTTCTTTCAAAAGCACTGTTACTGCAAGCTCTCTGCAATGTTCTTTGTGCCTGCACCTTAGGATAGGTATTCAGGTTTTATATAATGGCGTCTTATGACTTCACCCTGCACCGGTGACACGCCTTCACCATCGCTGGGGTGCGAATGAAGCAGAAATCTCGTTTCAAATTTCTGCCCTGGCCGGGGTTTGAACC
>SACV01254845.1:0-11577 GCA_003999395.1 Eisenia fetida | reverse complement strand
TGATTTCTATAGCACTTCTGTATATGAGGTACAACCTACAGACACCATCACTGGGGTACTGTAAGCACATCTGTAAACATCAGGACTGGGCCGCAAATCCAGATAGCCATGCAAATAGGGTCCACAGCATGCCTACAGTATGACGCTTGGTTAGGGCCCAGTAGGTGCTTACGCCCTACTGGGATAATGTTCCACGTGCACCAAATGAATGAGACTGTTATGGACATTAAAGGCATTAGACACTTCACTGATATTTGAGCATCTAAAGAAATTCTTCATAACTTGAATCCCTCTCTAGAATATATATAATGTATAAATAGAAATCTGGATTTCTAGATTAAACTAACACGAAAAGAAAGCGATTACATGAACGAATAGTGCAAATGAACTACAATTAAATTTCCTAAGAAACATGAGAGATCTCACAGTGAAGGAAGCAGCAGAATGCAACTAACTTCAAAAAATCACCATTTTAGGTTCCAGCATCTCACAGTATAACAACACAGCATACTACGTCATCCGTTTATCCGCCCATTAAGGCATCCAACCATCCGTCCATTCAGAGTATTTATACAGCGTCTCTTCCAGGCGTCACGGTACGGCACAAATGACAAGAGATGACTTGTGTAACAAAACTCCAATTATATCTACTCAAATACCAAAACTGTCCTGATCACAGTACACTCAGAACCTGCTGAAACAGAGAAAGCTAAGCTTGAAAAAGAATCAAAACAGCAAAGTTTGGCTGCTTCGATAAATAAAGCTGTTTCCACACTACAATGCTTTTCCAAACACACTAAATATGTAGCATAGAGGCAGGGATGGCATACAATTGCCACAATCTGCTAAGCCCTAAAGGACGAAAATGAGGTTTAAAACAAAAACCAATATTCACTGGTAAACTAGATGATGGGGCACTAAATTCAATCAGCCCCTGTGCTCCAGGTAACTTCCCTGTGGAATGACAACATAGTTTCGAATTCTGAGAAGATTCAAAGTTCAACGTAAGAATTCGTCAAGGCTGATCACACCTTGGAATCTAATTGCTTTGAGTCCAATTGCTTTTCTTCTGTCAAAGGCATCTGAAGATCCTCTTCAACATCCTGCTGGATCTCCTTTCTCTTCTGCTCCTCCATACCTGCTGCACCATCAGCGGCATCATCGCAGGCCACAGACATTTCCGTTACGCTACAAGTCAAAAAGATGGTTGTTACACTGAAGATAACTCGTAATAACTGGGTACTGGTAAATAAATATGCTATTGAAAAGCAAAAAAGTAAATCAACTAAATAACGAATAATCTAATCTAGAAACTAAGAAAACTCGACTTCTTCTTCTTTTCACTCCTCCATCAGTGAGCTGACGATGAGGCTCTTGTAAGACTCACCCAGACTTCTCTGTTTCTGGTCACCTCACCAATCCTCATCAAGTCGATGTTTTTCAATTTGACCAGGCTTGGCGAGGCGACCAGAAAGGTCCGGAGGAGACTTGTCAAAGCTCAACTAACTTAGGCCAAATAGGAATCTATGAATAAAACACAAATCTTGGCCTTCATTGACCCTGTACTATGGAACCAAGAGTGCCCTCCTTTGACATGCTCCTCATATTAACTGGTGAGCCAAGCGACTTGTTTTATTGGCTCAAGACTGCTTGCTCTCCTTTCTCTGTAGAAAGAGCACCAAATGACGACACACACTTGCACAGACCTACCACTTTGTCCCGGTGGTGTCTGAGATTTTCAGTGCAATTAACCTCAATGGTCTATTTTTCCATCACAGAATGTGGGCACTGTCTCTCGTGCATGACCTGTGACTAAACAGAAACTATCTATCTTTTTCAGCATATTGCCAGCGAATGCTTTAACATAATAGCCTTCCAAGGCAACTTTGCTCCAAAGGATCTCAAATTCCAGCCAGCCCAGAATGATTTTTTGTATTCTCCAGATAATTTGTAATGTATGAGGGATCTGAGTTACCACAGGAAAAAAGAACACTAAAATAATGACATTATTATTATAAATAATAATAACAGTCATTATAAATAAGAGTTAAGAAGATGATATTTAAACACATTTCATTACAGCGCAATTACTTATATCGTAGCCATCAGCATAATCTATAATAATAATAATAATAATAATAATAATAATAATAATAATAATAATAATAATATAATAGTCATTGATAGCTAGTTATCATTCAAATTGATTCTGATGATTGATTATTTTCACAGAAGCTGTTTACCCTTTCCCGATGTTCTCAGCGTCGAGTATTGTTTCGGGTAGTTTTTCGTTCATGGTCTCTGGCAGAAGGAAAGCCAACCCTCCAGAAACAGTCCCTAACACCCCAAAGACTACACACGGTAGAGGGCGCCACAGCTCACTCTAGAAATACGAACAACAGCCATGATGTTGAGTATCTTTAGCTAATTGCTCATGTTGCAGTTGTCATATACTATTACCAGCAAAATGAAAAGAAATGTTTCTGTGCATGCACTAAAATACAAGTTAATCCAATGACTTAAATGGCAACTCTATTCATTCATTCACTCCGGATATTTCTATAGCGCCTCATCAAGTCCACTAATACTCAGAGGCACTTCCAACTACAGCATTGAAACTGTGTCGGAGTTAACATGCCAAATCACTACAAGCAACTACGAGTGAAGGACTTTCCCAAGGTCCCTACATGGCAGCTAGAGAGGGATTCTAAGCTGCGACCTTCCGAATGCAACGCACCAAACCTACCACTGAGCCACCACGGCCAACTGTGCCACCCAATGCTATCGTAATCTCCAAACATAAGTCTAGTATAAGTATATGAATAGCATCAGCGCATAATACATCAGTGGTTGATAAAAATTCTTCACCTGTGAATAGGCAAGTGGATTAAACACACGAGATGTATTCTGAAATGACTTGTACCATTTACCAGGGATCCGCCAATGAACGAGGCTCCCATTCCACTCAGTCTTCCAAACGAAGACGATACTCCCATTCCTATGTTTCGGATCCGAGTCGGATACGTTTCCGCAGTTACAATATAAACCGCAGAGTATGCAATGGTGATAAATCCTTTGCCTATAATCGCCAGAACCGTTATTGCCGTGTTGAATCCATCACCTGAAAAACAAGATACCTTCATAGAAATGATTGTGATTTCGCCTCCGAGTAGTAGTGGACTTGAAGAGGCGCTATAGAAATGGTCGCCATAGAAATGGTCTGTGAAGAAAATCAGAGGAATGCTTCCTAAGTAGGGATGTTAATACCGGTTCTTTTTGCAAATCAGGTTTTGGTTGCTTAAAACTGGTTTGAAACTGGTTTTCAGTTTTTATGGCCTTCATAGAAATTTTAATTTCAAGCCCTGTTAAATTTTGTAAGATATGATTTCTTTGCTAGCTATATTTGACCATTTGATGAAAACTTTGTAAACATTCAAAGAACTAGATATTCTGCAAGCAGTTTATCATAGCGAATTGAGTGTTAGAAGCGCTCTAGTAGCTGTTTATAGTTAATTTGGATTTTCCCAATCCAGAGACAATTACATTTTACAACTGTTTATTTTGTAAGTGTGAGCATTTGTCCTGCATTGATAAAAGGCTACATAGTACATATTCGATGTTTACTCATGTGTATTACCTTTTACGAGGTAAGGAAAAAACAGCTAAAGCGAGGTAAGGAAAGGTTTGGTAAGCTACATGCAATTGCAATTGCAAATACCCATTCAACGCCCTAACAAGGATCAGCACTGATTCCAAGTCACTTCTTGTACACTCATAATTAAAGTGCTAACTGATGCCTCTTGGAGCACGTTCCTCAGATCTGCCTCCAAACAAACCTGACAACATCTGTGGTGTAACCGAAGCGTTTTTGTGGTTTTACCAACTCGTGTTTGATGAATCTTCATTATAAAAAGAAAAACAACACAGACAACGGGCGAAAACAGAGTCAGAGAACGAAGAAGAAGCCAAAGATTCAGATATCGGAAAGAAGCCACTGTTGACAGTATTGTAGAATATTAATCACAGATATCAACGATGCCACATTTGCATTCCACTTACCAGGAAAGTACATGAGTGGTATCATGATAATGCTGGTCACCCCGCTGAGAATCGTTGCTGTACCCAGGGTCAATCGTCGCCCAATTCGCCCTAGGAGGAACATTGTTAAGAAGTTGGCAGGAAGCTCAACAATTGTCAGAAGGAAGGAATTTAAGAAGATATCCCCCGGAAGGTAGCCCGTGTTTAGCATCAGAGCATAATACATCAGCGCATCTGTAAACCTGTTAACCAGACAAAGGTCTTATCATTACCATTGTTAAATAACAACAAATATCATCACCATCCTTATCATCAGTAACTAACATTATTATTATTCGTCATCAATAAAAACTTTAACTAACAACGAGTATCATCACCATCCTTACCATCAGTTACTAGCATTATTAATCACACAACTGTGTAACAAGATTGCTTCTTGCTATCTTTCCACAGGTCTTCCACTAAAACACCAAACACACTGCTTTCTCCCAAACCCTATCCCAATTCCTCCTCCTCCCCTCACCTTCCTCTAGGTTTCAACTCCAAACACCATTCACCTTAGCCGTCTGACCCATTTAGATCCTTGACCTGGAACCGATTTCACTCCCCACGTAATGATAATGTTTTGACTCAGCACCCGTCAATAAGCTGGTTCATGCAACTTCGTTTTTCATGGCGCTGTAGAAATCTCAATATTACTTACCTATTTTCGTCCTCATTTCGTTCAGACACCATGCACGTAGCTCAATATTTAGTTTCTTTTGGCGGGAGGCAAAGTACCGTAAGCGATAATAAACGGATTCATGATCGATGCGTGAAAGTTTATAACAACATTATAAGAAAATAACAACATCATAATAAGAGAAATATATATTTTATTATGATCTATAATAAATCAGTAATTTGTTGAAATGTAATTGTTCTGGCAAAACAATGTTGAAACAAAGGCAACTAAAACAAATGGTGGGTTTAATTTGTATGTCCATTTTCGTTATGTTGAATATTCGGTGAGAAAATCTTCCATTTATTTGACGGTCCACGTATAAGTTGAAGGTGTTTTTTGTTGCCCTAAAAACGGAATAAATTTCTCGACTTGTATGCGAGGATTTATGGTATGTTTACGATTGTATGACCCTCAGCAGTATACATGAGTGTCAATATAAATTCAACTACTGGCAATTAGATATATTAATAAAACAGGGGGTCTGCAGTGGTCTAGTGGTTAGGGTGCTGGAATGCCAACTGAGAGGTTTGGGGTTCAAATCCTGGCCAGTGCAGGAATTTGGATAGAGATTTCTGCTCCACCTGTGCCCATAGCCAACTCAGCTATGATGAGTAAACTGACCGCACGATGTCAGTGGAAAGATGAAACGGTGAGGGAGAGGACTGGCCACCCGTCCTCATAATTATGCTGAGGCTAAGGAAATGAAGTAGCTGACACTTCATACCCATGGCTACAATAGGGCTAGCTTATGGGACTGCAAGAAAAAAAAATTAAACAAAGTGACCAAATTATCAAAAGTCAAAAAGATTATATTAAGAAGTAAAGCTCACCAATTGAGCCAAAGTATGAAACTCCTCATTCGAAGAATGGGGGTGGACAACATCTCCCTAATGCTGGGTCGAGACCTCTCTGTCTTTTTCACCTGACGAAACATAATTAAGTATATGTAAAACAAAAGCACTCGGCCTGTAACACGGAGATTACGGGCTCGATCCTCGTCCGAGAAAGTTACTGTGTAGGATCCTTGAGTAAGTCCTTAGCACACAATTGCGATGCAATACCGCTGCATCTGCGCTGCATATGCATGCACTGCACTTTCTGAGTATTTCCTTCTTAAGGAAGAAGGGCAATATTAAAGATCAGTTGGAGAGCATTGTATTGTATTGTATAATGCATTGTATTGTATTGTATGATGCAAATGTGAGTAAATCTATGCATTTCCCAGTTAGACCCCCAACTGATTTTTTCCAGAGACACTCTTAAATCGTTGAATTCGTCCACAAGAGTTGGGTAGATTTCAGCACTAGGTCTGGAGGGTTTACAGTCAAATAATGGACTTCTATGCCACCACCATCATCCAATGAGAATCGTCCAGTGACAAACAACTGCAGAAATTATCACACATTTAAAACTGATGTTCTTCACTTTCCATTTTGGGAAGCGTCAAGGTTACAGAATATACACATAGGTTCAATAAATAAATAAATAAATAGATAAATCAATCAATAAATGAGTCCTTTATTGTTAACCGTTGTACACTGACCGCATAAGCATCCGTTTATGTTTACAGATAAACCAGTGAGTAAACAGGTGAACAATATAAACCAGTGCTGTCCAACCTTTTTAACCCCGCGGGCTGCACAAAACATTATCATGAAGCCGCGGGCCGCACCAGTAAACTCAAAAGTAACGACTAAAATTTGTCGAACTTTAATATATTGTATTTGTGTAATTGTAATCTTTTGAAATCAGAGGTTGTTCATAACGCATGCACATGCTACTTTTGAAAAATGTTACCCCTTGTTTTCACAAGCTGTCACAAATCTCTGTCACAAATCCCTTAAGTATGTCACATTTTCCACCTACAAATTAGCAATATTTAGCCAAGTATAATTTGAATATTAAATTGATGTATAATCATTTATTTATACCACTGAATCTTTGATTTTTTTTAAATGAAGCTTACTATAATTTTGAATTTCTTCTTGAAAGCATGTCCAACACATTAAACTACCGACATGGACGAAAGTTAATAGAGGAGTGACATTGATGATCTGCTGAATACGTGCATCACAACAGAAAGTNGTTTATTGGCAAAAACATGGCATGTCAAAACGCATCCATTTACAAAAAGAGTAAGGGAATAAAACTAGTTTGTATAAATTCAAGGTTACGTAATATAGCTAATAAATGTATATTAAACTATTATTAGGTGTCTTTGTATAGGAGTCGAGGCAAGAAGTTCTTCGGGTCACTATTCGTGAGAACAAATGGGTGGGGCCTGGGTCGGAGGTTAACAAATTTAGCTTACAAATAGGATGTTTAGCAAAAATGAATAGTATCCTAACTTAATTGTACATATGCAAGGGGAGGGTCCACAAAATGTATGTGGTGCAGCAGAGGTATGGGGGAAAAATGATTTTTTTCCATACATAATATATGCATGGCCATTATTGGGTCCTCCAATACAGTAAAACACTAACTAGTTTTTCTCTTGCTCTCTGTTCCAGATCAGTCCGAACTATCGAACTGCGATCAATATTCCTTTCCAGTCGTGGGATCAGTTTAAGGAGCTTCTGCGTTCAAGTACAGTGAAAAGAGAGACGGCAGGAGCAGGCGACAATGTGCCAAGCAATGGTGGAGCCAGTGCTCCGATGGAGGGCTCGAGCTAGGCTGTTGAACTGGCAGTAGATGTCGGAGGGTTAACATTGCCGGCTTTTAGCTTTTTGATGTTTAATGTTTCGTGGACTGCAAAAACCTAATGAACAAAAAGCAAATGGATATTAAAGCATTATGAAGAGAGCGTGTTCTAAAAGTGACTGATATATTAATCCCTTGCACCGTGTCATTTTAAAGTTTAAACGGACCATTTCCGAAAGGGATCGATGTGTTTGTTAAGATGACGAAAAATGAAATGTCCAGAGCTCTTATGGCGCATGTTAGATTTTGCATGTGAAGAAAAAAATAAGGAGATGTTCTTTTGGAAGAGTGAATTGTTCTTTTGGAAGAGTGAATTGTATTAACTTGTGTGGGGCTATCCAGCTCTTGCAGAGTACTTTCTGTCGAGTCATCAGTAACAGGAATGCAATAAACAAAACGGTTACATGTATATAAATGTACATTCCGAGAAGTTTAATAAAATCCAAAGAAATGTAATTACAGTTCTACATTCAAATGAATATAATTACTAAGCTTTGTATTGCTGGCAGACTGACTGTCAACATGATTGACAAATCTTACACTAGAAACTGCCTGGCCGCTGGTAACTATTTACAATGCTGCAAAAAATCGGACATGAATCACAGCATTCTAACGAGGAGACTATAACGAGCCAGTTAAATTATTGCTCATGAAAATTAAGCTAAAGTTTGACTGCAAGAGTCCCAAATTATAAAATCATTTTTGAAGTTCTGCATAACAAAGTTAATAAAATTAAAGAATAAATATAATTTCTCCAATTTTTTTCATTCAGCAATTTAGTTCAGAATTGACCATTAATTTCCATATGTGACGTAGCTAAATATTAATTGCAACTGAAATTTTAAAGAATTGCTTGTCTTCGGCAACAATGCGTGTTAATAACATATTTACATCTGTGTGGTAACTAAGGCAAGGGTTAGAAAGATGCTGAGGCACTCTATTCAACTCTGATGAGGGAGACTACAGCCCTCTCAAATTAATGGTAACAGATGATCAAATGGTCATAAGTGACCTTGAAGTACTTTAAAAACTCCAGCAGTAACGGCCTGACCTTCATGCATAGCGCACGTGACAACTACCATTCTACAAGACTGTCGCATGAAACTAACATACACATTGGCAACCTATTTGTCACATCTTAAACATTATGTATATAACACAACTTATAATTAAGTTCAGTACTACATAAAAACAAAGCACAGTAAGTTATGAGTCAACCAAACTATAGAATAACCTGTCAGTAACAAGCTCAAAGTGAAAAGTTCAAATGAAGCACAGAACGTGAGCACGATTTGTCGAAGTAATACACATGCAATTTAAAATAAATGCAGGAAGTACTACCATAGTAATAATATCAAATGTTTAACAAGGCAAGTTGAAATAAGTGGTATATATATATACTAGCAAGTATGCCCTGATGCAACAAATGGAAAACTGCACAAGTACTCCAGTAGAAATAGTATGCATACTACTCGAAACAATTTCATGTAAAACAGGTTATACAAATTATGTGTTAAACGTTTTAGGTACTTTATATCAAACCGTACACATTTAATAGCAGAGTCCGAGTACTTCATATTATACAAGGTGCAATATATCAAAAACTGCAGTTACACAATTACTCAAACATGAAATAAACATTCATTCTCAAAATTTACATACCACCCCTCAAAGTAACCTGTTCAGTGTCACTCCCACCCCATTGTATTTTAATTCATGATGTGACCGGAATAGAAACAACATCTTATTTAAATTTATAAACTTACGTTCTCTATTTCAGTGGTTTCAAGCTACGTCTTTACTGTACCATCAGGTAAAGAGATACAATTTTAGTGTACCACCAACAAGGTTCAGATCAAAAGCAACAGGCAAGTGTGAAGTCCCCTTGCAATTAATTAGTGTGCAGGAACATCATAAGTTCTTAAAAAGTTTGAACAGAGCCCCAGTCAGAAAAGTTTAACTGTCTTGAATGTTTTCGCATACTGCTTAGTACTAGCAGTACGTGTACTACAATTTGAAAACTGCTGTTATATTTGTTAAATTCTCTGCATTGATATATAAATGCATTATGATACGTGTTCCTTGAGGTAGGTAGATATGATCTCGCAGTTACACAAACTTGATCACTGTTACCTTTTACAGAATCCACTATACTGTAATTTAGTGAATGTTTATAAACAATCGTTTTGAAGACAGAATTTAAATTATTAATTTTGGCCTTAATCATCAACATCACTAATTGCATCTTAAAATCATTTAGACGTTTTTCTAAAATTGAATTACTTCCTAACCAAGGTTTGAACAATAATCCAATTTATCATGTTGAACAATAATCCAATTTAGCATGCATGACTGCATCAACTGAAAACAAATAAAGCCAAACAACTACCTTAACAAATTGTATTATGACTCGGCAATAAGGTCTAAATTGTATTATGACTCCGCAATAAGGTCTTTGTGTTTATATATAAATATTTATGAGGATCTTTCTTGAAGAAAACAGCAAACGTAACTAACAACACAGACTAACACATGTAAATATATGGAAATAAGTTAATGAAAGCCAAAACAAATGTTCATTAGCTTGAGACTGAAGACACAAAAGTTGTTCACAACCACAGAACATAATTAGCTCAACTACTTTACACCTTCACATGTCTCGCTATATTAAACAAGGTTCAACGTATGGATCTATAAAATGTAATTGATGGTTGAAACACGACCTTAATCATTATTACAAAATGATTTTTCAGGGCTTACAAAACGAGGCAAAGAATTACCTAGAAGCTCATAGCAGATTTCACAGTAGCTCAATGAGATGGTCCGGCAACAGCAGGACTGTGAACATTATAAAGATACGTCTTCAGTCAGAATAGGCCTATAGTGTAAAGAAATATGCCTAGCTGTCACTGAACTACATAATTTAGTGATTAGTGTTTATAAAAAAACTTCCTTTTCTTATTCACCTACAATAGCTAATGACTTCTATTACTAACATTGCGATTTAAAATAAATATTGTCAAACTGTCCATGAATGTTGAAACAGGATGACAAACCTGACAATAGCCCCGATACTGGTAATAATTATTGAGTCATCGGAAAACATGATTTACAAAAAGGTTTGCAATTACTACAAATCACAGCATTCTTACATCAGTCTATCACATGCTAGATAAATCATTGCTACAGAGAAATGCTTTTGAAAATCTCTTCTGTTTAGTAGTTCATGATGTTATGACAATTAATTACCATTAAGAAAATTGCAATTTACAGACATTCAACATAGCCTCTGTTGTACCATATGCATCACTGTTGCTTAAATCTGATGTGGTTGAGAAAATGGATCTCAAGAGTTATTCAATTTAACTTTAATATCATTTTCTGTAATGCAGAATTGTTGTGATGTGATGGCTTTGAGAGACAGGGTTACCAGTACAAAGATTACAGTGCGTGTGTGTGTTCACTGCTCTGAGCAGATTCCATGTTATCATTATGTGGTCGGTATATGCCACAAAAAACTAAAATCATTATTATTTCTTACATTGAAGAATGTTGAAGAATGGTGTTATAACTACATAAGAAGTATTTCTATTGACTGACTAGCTGAGAAGTAAATTGATAAGTGTCTTGCTTTTTTAATGAGGCCAATAAACTACAATGCACTCTATACTAAGACTGCAACACTGAATAAATGTATCAAAGGAACAAATATCTGTAGCACTATCCCTTGTTACTGTTAGGATTTAATATCAAACAAACAAAATGTCCCCCAAATAAATTAAAAACAGATCTGCAGATGTGTAACCTATCGTCATCATTCAACAGCAAGAAACATGCAAGAATTCGACTCGGCAACAATATTCGCATCAATATTCACAACTGCCATTTAAGCTATTTCAAAAACAAATTTAACATTTAAATTTGAACAAAAATGCTTAAAAATCACACCTAGGAACAAAGTAAAGAGATTTAAACAACATTATGTACACATTTTAAGATGTAAGCAAAAGTAACACTAAAAAAGGTTCAAAAGTATCAAGAGCAATATTAAAGTTCAAGTTCAAGTTATTTTATTCGGTATAGTATATGAAAAACAAAATGTACAGACATTGAAA
>SACV01254642.1:4051-14643 GCA_003999395.1 Eisenia fetida | reverse complement strand
ACTCTCCGCCAAATACCCGTTGATCGCTCCATCTCCTTCCTCTCTGCCCTCAAGACCGTTATGTTTGACCGAGGCTTGTCTGAGAGCGCTTCTGAGTAGGAAATCTTGAAGGGGCGCTATATAAAACTATTGTAATAATAATAATAAACTAAGTTGTGTTGCGAAGAACACTCAATCTGGGGCCATTTTAGCCCCGGCATGAAGCATAGGCATTTTACTGTAGGCATATAAACTGTGCTCTCTAGTTGAATATAGATGAGCCAATATTGTCGAATAAAATCCAGGAATGCAAATGGCTTGGGTGACAAGGCTATATGCGCATTGCCATTTTCAAATATCCAATTCAGCTACTGTTTCAGAGATAACCTGCATGAATGTAAGTAAGAAACAACAGTGAAAGCAAACTACGAATTGTCCGATGAGCAGATGAAGTTAGGCAGGTGAAGAATATCGAGTGGACACAGTGAGCAGACTTACGGAAAATGAAATTGGATTGAGGCATTGTGTGTGCACGACGAGCTCTGGCACTTTGGAATTATAGAATTACGTGCCGAGTTAAGTGGGATTGATAATTTGAAGCCCATCATTTTAATGTGTGACAGTTTGGTCAGACAGTGACTATTGATTGATGCCCTAGAAATCATGAGTTTGTGAACAACCGTTCTTTAAGCGGTGGTGGATTTAGTCAAATGGGCAAATTGGTTGATGGGAGCACACTCTGCTCTGTAGGTACAAAGATATGGTTCAGCTGAGTCTGTGGAATTTACTACATTTGGTTCTGCTGTGGATTGCAGATATCTTTTGTCAGCAATCAGCATCCTTTATTTTAACAGTCCAAATCTACAGCTCTTTTTTTGCCATGCCAAGGATTAAATGTGCAGTATATGAACTGATAGTTACTTGATGGCAGAATCTCCAAATGCAGTTCAAACTATCTTCTTGGGTCAGTCCTTAGAGACAGCCTCTGTAGGAATAAACTGTTGTTAAAGTTGCAGAGGCAGGCCCATGGTGTGTATCAGTTGCTGCAGTGGGATCATGGTGATTAGATTAAGCGCCGTGACCTTTGCGACGTTTGTGTTTTTCAATCATTTTGCATAGCAAGTTAAGGCAACTTGTTCAATTGGAATTTGGAATAAGCTGAATGAATAGAGAAGAATAAGTCTACTCAATAGGGAAGAATGGCATTCTAGAGGAAATAAGTGTTGCTGACTTCGTTTCTAGTCTTCTACTTTGGTTAGCTTAGGTATGTTATATTAAATATTTATGGATGTATAATATTTTTCAAGGAGTATTTTAGAAACTTTAAACCTGAATGCAGCTACTTCTGAGCCTTAAATAGGTAGGAAAAGTAGAAATAACATGCATAGTCATTTAGAAATGAAAGAGTATACGCGCAATTTAGTGTTTAGTAGACATGGAAAACAATGTACGAGCTGAAACTTCTATACACTGGATAGCCTCAATAACTTGTGTTAGAAGCCTAGTGAAGTTTATTGACTTATGCTTTAGGGAAGAAGCTGGATATTATAAAGAGTGTAGATTTCTTAAGCTAGTAGCTATCATGCCCTACTCCAAAGCTTTTCAAAGAGGTTTTGTTTTTGAATTGACCTTGATACAAAATGTCTCTACATCTATAAGATGGTGCATTGTCTTGAATACTGCATAATGTTTTGACAGAAGGGAGGAATTACATAAAATCTGAAGTCCCTCTTGAATAGTGAGAAGGACAATTGGCCTTAACGAATGTAGTATGTACGTGATCATTCATGAGTTCTATCTGATTTTCAAGTAGTTATGTCAAAGTGTCTGCAGGAGACTATTCATCAACCAGCTCACCTGCCTGCTTCCATTGTGCTGGAGCAGGAGAAGAAACTGCTGCTATTTTTATTTTAATCATTTGCTGTAGAATGAATATTAATCGAGAAATGTTGGCATCTGATAAGAACATGCTGCCACATGAAATGATACATCTTAACCATAAATTTTAGGGACAGGTTGTTTGTATGCATCCAGGGATTGTTTTTGTTATGACAGTGTAATATATTGTTAGCAGATAACACCTTTATTTTAATGGTCACTCTCTGATCTTAGTAATTTATTACGTGATTGATTGCATGAATGTGTTATGTGTCAAGGTTATTAATCATTTTGATTTTAGTCCTTTTCTCTGTTGAAATATATCTACTTTCTCTACATTGTATCATCCACCTTGTTTTAAAGACACGTATGCGCAAGCAGTACAAGCATATGGTTTCTTTCTGCACTATTGTACTTTATCTAGGCATTATTTAACCTTTTAATGGTGAGAATGTAGTAAGAGCAACTGAGAAACCAATGCAGCTCATCATTAAAGTGGCAATACTGGGAAGTGACCTGCGAATCTATAGAATGTATGTCGAAATGCTATAACATGTATCATCCCTTTTTCTTCAGCCTCAGCTGTGTTACCGCTCTACGTAAAATGTCCTTTTATTATTATTGTCAGATTTGCACAATATGTTGCTCACTTGCAACTCAAGCTACTCACTGGGATGCAAACTCTTTCATAGGCTAGTGTTGACTACGGTCAAGCCATTTATGTTGGCCTAATTTAGTCTTACGTTAGTGACTGACAATTTGTTTTAAATGGTGGTATGCTTATAGTTTTGGGCATGTATCCCCAGTTTCATGTTAGAGGAGCTGCTCTAGTTACCTATGTGAAAACACATTGAGTTGATGGTCTTAATGCTTATGCGTAATTGGGATCCATTGGAGTTATGCATCGCGGTCTCTTCCATCTTTGGCAGCGGATTTCTCTGCCCTGCTGTGCAAATTACCTGCATCAATTCTTCTGCAGCCCAACACAGTTAGGCACTTTTATGTTGTCAGTCCTTCTTTCTGGAGTAGGCTGCCTTGTAACCAGTGTCATGAACTTCTTGGCCTTTCTGTGCTTTTGCCATGAGTTCTTGAAAGCCATTCTATCTGATAAGGTTGTCAGGTTGGGAGCACTTCTGGTAGGTTTCTCTCGTGTGTCATAACAATTAAAAATATTTAAAAACTACAATTACAGAACAGGCAAGTCATTCTTGCACCTGTGCCCCAGGTGCTTGATTCTTCTCTTTAGTCATTTCTTTTGTGTCAGAGTTTTTATGTTCTGTTGTGTAGTATGTTGCTTGATGTTGCAGTTTTACTTCAGTTTGGAATTTGATGGCTATGTAACATTCAAACTTTTTTTCTCATGATAGTTATTTGCTCTTAATGTTTTTTGTTCTAGATTTGCTTCTTGTTGTCCTGTTTTGGGTTATGTCATTATTTGTATGCTTTGCTTAGTCTGTCTGTCATTGAGATTTACTGTACTAGATGTACATATTTTGAGTTTGAATGTTGATGCAAGAAATGTGGATGATTGGTGCAGAGAGATCTAACGAAGTAAGGATATTTTCATGATTGATAACTCCCAAAAATGGTAAACATGTAAACTATGTTTGCCATGCAGAGATCAATATTTTATAGGGTAGACTATTTGAAAACAAACACGGTCAACGCCACTTGTGTGTATATTTTATTAATAACATAGTTATTCAACTGGCATACCTAGGCTTTAACAAATTCTAGATAGGCTAGACTTATAGCTGAACACTGAAAGCCATTATCGAATTTCATTTGAATTAGTTCACTTTACCACATATGTTATCAATTTAGCAATCTCCAGCATCATCTCAAAGCACTGTGGACATTAGTTTGTTATTTATGTGGGGGTTTTACGAGTTTTAAAGTGCCCCTGGTCTAGTCGAGAAGAACCCTGTGTATAAGAGCCTAGCGCCACTCTTATACATGAGGTCCTCGTCCTAGTGACTCCTAAGTTCGGAGTAGTTTTAGGTAGTCTGCACTCACTGCATTTAATTTGTTTGCACTGAGATGCTCGTGCCTGCAAAGACTTTGTTTATAGTATTAATAACATTGAAGTGATGAAGGGACTGATTCTAGATTCTTTCAGCTTCCGAACCAGTGCTAGTGTCACAGAAGTAGGCCATGAAATAGCAGAGATTAGGGGCTAATTCTAGAAAATGACTGCACTGCCTGCAGTCTTGTAGCTGATGAATGTATTAGCAAAGTAGATAATCCCATGGTTGACTTGTCTGATGTAAGGGGTGTGGTTGTGGTGCCAATAATGTTGGGGTGTTTTTTCATATAGGAGTCCTAGCATGCCTAGAATAATATTGCTGTATACATTGCATACATGTATTTTCGTTCACATACTATGGACTGTCTGGTTGGGCAGGATTGAATTTCACCTGTAACAGGTCATAGTCAACACTGCTAAGTATGCATTGAGGGCCTTCGTTTTCATGATATTTTCACTCTGCCTGACTAATTCGTGTTGTCACTGACCTGTAGCTATGTAGGCTGTGAATGTGATGTACAGCTATCTTTACTATCTAGCATCCATATGAGTTTAACAGCGGAGGGAATTTAGGGAGCTCTGGCTACTTTGCTACCTGGCATTTATACTTTTTACTGAAACTAAGCAGCGGTTTGTGGAAGTGACACTTTTTGTAGACAGTCCTGCTTAAACCGATCTAAGACTTTTGCAATGCCATTGATGCCAGACTATCATGCTTCATGCTCTTCTTGATGCAAGTGCAGCATAAGACACTTTCTACTGATTGCAGCACCTTATATGGTGTCAGTGGCTGACCTTTGGACCTGTTCAATTCCTTGCTAGATGAGCGAATGATGAAGGTGACCAAGGACTCCGACTATGCAGCTTGGATACCAGTTTCTATCAGTGCACCACAAACCTCAGTACTCTTACGCCTACTGTACATAATGTACTTGTCACTGATCTGAGAACACGTGCACAAGGATTTTCCAATGATATTCAAGTGTGCAGATGGTGTCTGTGCAAGATATTGTGGCAGAAGTGCAGATACAGGTGTCTTCCAATTATCTCCTGTTGAACCAGTGAAGACACACTACATCTGGATAGGCACGCGCAAGCACACAGACTTGAATCAGCAATTTGTTGTTCTCAACTTGCGAGTGCGCTGACATATGGAGAACTAGTAACCATCCATTGTGAGTTCACTAATTCAAACACAGATTTGGCCTATTTGGTCTTCTTCTCAACTGTGCCCTAAAACTTACGCTTTATTTCTGATCTTGAGTTAACTGTGCCAAAGATGATCGTGCTCTGCTGCTGCTTGTGGGGACATGCAGGTGCTGAGTTTCTGTACGTCAACATGACCCCATAGTGTTCCTTCTCATATCTTGCAGCTTCCTGTTGGCACTGTCTTATGCTACACATGTGAGCTCTTGGATTTAGCTCAGTTGTACAAACATTTTCAAACTGTCGTAAAGCACACTTATTTAGATCATTTTGCTAGTCATGCATGCAATGCCCTTGTGAATTCTGCAAATTTGCTATCTGATCTTGATGCATATATTATATGTATACTATAAGTACATATATTTTTTTTTTTTTTTTAACTTTATTGTTTGTTTCCACAGCANTTTAAAAGTAACTAGTAATATAACTAGTTACTTTTATGGCAAAGTAACTAGTAATAGTAACTTGTTACTTTTAAAAGTAACTAGCATAACACTGGGCCTACAATAATAGCCTACAACAGACCGCATGTTCTAATTATGTGTGCCTCTGCAATGGCGGCGTCAATGTCGCGTACAATTTTGCCAACATTTTCGGCTTCAGCGCGTGCGCCCAGAAAACGTGTGACGTCACAAGGTTGATGGCAATATTATGGGCAAAAAATATAGTTGCACCGGACGCAGTAAGCATAGGCTTTTGCATTTTGCGTTAGCGATGTGTTTCGTTTTACAACTGTAGTCGTTGCCAAAATGTTTAACTCTTAGAAGCGCTTTACTATTTCCAGATTAGGCTATGTTTTATAATTTATTGCTGATTCTAACCGCATCAGGTGCGTTTCAGTTGTCCCTGTTTTGCGCGTGCGCAGTTAACATTTATGCTTATCCAAGATGGCCACGGTGTTTCTGCTTATTTGTTTATTAACTGTTGTGAAAAAGACGGCGACAAATTTTTACCGATTTCTTCAGGACTGAAATAATAGTTTAATTGTCGGTACTTTTCGCGACAAAACTGTTACGACAGTAATCAGCAGAGCGCTGCTGTGCGTGAAGCATGACCACTGAAGAGTAAGTAACGAGACAATGTGTTGACATTAAAGTGTCTTGGGCATAATATTTGTACACAGCAGTGAATGGAGGAATTGCTGACAAATACTTTTTTGCGACGTAGTGTTGCCGTGAATGTTTTTATTTTGGTTAGTCCTGTCATTGATTTTGTACTAGTACCTTTGCGGTATAAGACTTGTGCTTTGGATTAATAATACGAAGACCTGCCGTGTCGCAACCAATTAATGCAATTTGTATTGTATTGTGTATCCTTGGGCCCCCTGCCCGTTGGTGTCCAATGTCCCCTCACTTCCTCACTAGGTGAGTTTCCAAGCTATCGGGACTGGCTCAGGTAGCCTGGGCTACCGCCCGCGTTGGTGTCCATCGTCTTTCCCTTTTGCCATCCATATCTCAGTGTTTTTCCATTCACTCTTCACCTGCCATTGGATTTCATTCATGTTTCTTCTTTACGACCGACTTGTCTGCTCTCATTCGATCGACCCTTCACTTGCTGATGGTGAGTTTCCAGGCTTGGGACTCTCTCTGGTACCCGATGTTGTGGTCCCAGAGAATTTATGCAATAATAATAATAATAATTACGACAATTTATATGGCGCAGTAACGCGGTCATACCGCTCCAAGGGCGCCTTACAAGCAACTACATTGGGTAGGCCTTAGCGAACAGATGAGTTTATAGCTGGGCTTTAAATGCTTTGGATTTGCTGAGTCAGCAAAACGAATAACAGGCGGGAGACTGTTCCAACATCGAGGAGCGGCAGCCGAGAACCCACGATCGCCGAAGTACGTCCTCATCCTCCGCACACTTAGATCAGTCCGCTCAAGTGATCGCAGTTGGTTCCAATACACCACACAATACAATACTAACAATTTGATAATGCCCTCCTTACTAAGCTCAGAAGTACAGTGACGTTGAGTGAAGTTTGAATTTTAGAAAATTGGATAGCTCTGTTTGCCTGATATATATCTTCGTTTTATTTCAAATCATTGTTGACAGACCGCAACAAGTTACACAGAGTCAGAATAAAAACATAGAAGTAATAATATTAATAATAAAAACGAGAAAAAAAGGCAGCCAGCTTCGGCGCCATAGCGGCTAGTCTAGGGATGATATTAGAGTCGCAACGACGGACAAAGTCATCCACGGCAAACGTCAACCTATAGCCTACAGACAGGCCTCCTGCAACGTGCTGTATCGCAAACACGTTGAGTCCATTCCATGGGTTCCTGGCCGATTGAAAAGCGGACATCACCCGGCATCACTTCGTGGTGATGCGGTTATGATCAAGTGTTGTGATCATGATCAGTTGTGATCATGTATTAAAATTTTCAGTCGTTCCCAAATAGGGTTCTACCCTCCGCTGCCTGCCTTGTGGGTTGCATTACCCAATTGTATCTAGTCTCTGAGTGAGTACATGTGGGATGTACTCCTCTGGCTCACTTACCCACAGCACATTGTCTATCAAATTTCTGTTTTGGTTTAATGGTGTATTGAAGAGTTAGTTCCTCCATACTTGCTGAAGCGCTGCTCCTCAACCACGCACTTTCAGCGCTGCTGAACTCTCTGAGCATTTTGCTCCTTGCTCATGGACTGCAGTTAGGCTGCACCACTTCTTTGGTGGCTGGCTCTGCAGCCTGGATTGGGCTTCTAGGCCTACTATGCTTCATAAAATACCTATTGGTAATTTATCTAATTTGTCACTACCCATGTGACTGTTCAACTGAGTTTTGGCTCCTGAGTAGACAATCTTAAAGGGGTACTATGTAAAGGAGCTGTAATAATAGTAATAATAATAACCCTGCAGCTTAATTGAGAAATTGAACATTTAGTGAGCACCACTTTAAGAGCAGAGGCTAACCTGTAACATGTTAAATATCTTTAGAAATGGTTTTATCTTTAGAAATGGAATTTTGTTAGCCAAGCAGTACACAAAGAACTAGAGAAGTGACCAGTGACGATCCTCTGCACACATGCGGATCCCGACCGACCATGCCATTCAGGTGATAAATCAAACTCATCTTTCAAGTTGCTATAGTCGGCATCTGGTATCCTTGATCTAATGAATTTTTGCAGGATTCTCCAATAGATTATATTTTCAGATTGCGATTTTAGTCAGAGCAACCATCAACTGATATCTTTTACATTTCTACAATGGCAATATATATGGTCAATCTTCTGCGACCGAGTCTGGAGGAAGGTTATAGGGCCTAACAAGCAAGAAGTGTGTGCTAGCAAATGGGAAATTGATGACCATAGATCTTTTGGACCATTTTTATGTTAGTTACGAGTAGGGATGTTAATTGAAAACTGGAAATCCGGTTTTTGGTTTTAAAACCAGTTTTCGGTTTTGGAAACCGGATTTCGAGTTTTTTCATTTTGCCTATGGAAAATTGATAAGAAATTCCTGAAAAGTTTGATTCATGCATTTGCTTAGTGTATAATGATTGTAATTATACAGGGAGAGCTAGAATTTATAGCTGTCAATTCCCACACTGCGACCCCTTTGATCTGCCCTTTGATGTATTCGGACTTAAAGTTGGTGCAGAGATTTAAGTTTGGCTACCCACTCACGACGATCACACAGGTCGCAAGGGTTGTGATTGTGACGTTCCAGACAGCGAGCATAATGCGTTGTTGTCGACAATTGGCATATAACCTCTGAGCGAGCATACGGCGGAATCGGATCCACGTAAATGGTAGCATCTTGTTTAGAAGTTGGCTCATTGTAGAAGGGTAAAGGTTGAATAGTTCTTCCAGGGGTGGAGCATCAAGAAATGGAAGATTCATCAAGAGCTTTTGAGTCATGAATGGCATTACCAATAGGAATAGCATTGTAGTTAAGTGACTTCCATTTACTCACCATGTGGATCGTATATAAAGACATTATGTCGGACCTTTACTAGAGGTGCCACTCCAGGAGCACTGCTACTGTGGCTGCTGTGGGGTCATGGATGGAGTGGAGGACCCTACTGGGCCTCTTAAATGTTAGTGCAGCTTTCAACATTTGCAGTCAACTGTGAAATCTTATCAAATGCCTCTGTCTTTTTTAGGCCCGTTGGCCATTGACTGGATTGGACCTCACCTTTCTTGGCTAAGTGTTCAAGTTGTGTGGTTTTGGGAGCCAGCAAGTCCCTCTGAGTTCTGACTGCATTTGGTCTCCTGCAAGTCTCCATCTTGGCTTCATTACTATGCTGACTCTACACTTACAACTTTGGTACGCTCTTATCCTATGTTGTGCTACTGTATATCAGTTGTATGCAGATGACACACAGGCATATCCTCACTGCCCTCCCCTTTCTGTGATTGGGGCCGTTCACATCATGCAACAGGCAGGGGGGACCCTTGCAGATTGAATGATGTTGTCAGCAGGAGTAGCACGTGGAGGCTCGGTAACCACGAAGATATCGACTTGGTTCTCAAAAAGATATGCACTGCATTAGGAGGTTTATTTGTAAGGGAATATCAGAAGTCCTGGAAACCTGTACTTTGAGAGGGTGTTCCAAGGAAGACTTTGTTAACAATGGCAAGAGAGAAAAAGTCGGGTGCTTACTATTTTTGGCCGGTGAGCAATGTTCCCTCTAAGCTGTGCACATGTGTGCGTGCACATTGGTCGTGAGACGAGCGCACACAAGAGAACTTGGAGCGCACACAAAATTTCCTTTCCAAAATGGTTTTGCACATGTTTCATGCACATCGTCCCATATACAGTGCGTCCTGGTAAAATGTTGCAGAGAAGAAATTTTATGTGCACACAGACTTTCAAAAATTAGAGGCAACATTGCCAGCAAGGATGGAGACGATGAGTATGTGACAATGATGATAGGTTGTCTGTTTTGGACAGAGACCAGCTTCCTGTGTGAGACCAGATTCGAAGGTTGAAGAATCTTTTGTTGCAGGCATTGAATATGAAACTCAAGCGGTCGTAACAAACTAGCATCCACGCTAGTCCATGCGTTCGTGGTCTCACACCTTGACTATTGTGGCACTCTATACCATGGACTTCCAGCTTGCTGGATTGGGTCCATAAATAGGGTCCTGCGTACCGCTGCCCGACTTGTAGGCCGCATTCCATAGTTTGGCCATGCCTCTGAATACATGCGGGATGAACTATGCTAGCTCCCTTACCCTCATCGCATTGCTTACAGAGTCTCTGCTTTGGTCAGGCGCTGCTTTGAGGGCCTAACCCCTCCATACTGTGGGCTCTGTTGCTTCACCACTACGAATTGCCCGATGTTGCAAGTCCAGCGCTGTCTCTGCTCTGCCGCGCAAGCGGAACTCGTTGTTCCCCGCTCGAGGACTGCCACTAGGCAGCGCCGTGCCTTTTCTGTTGCTGGCCCTGCGACCTAGAATGGGCTTCCTGTCACTCTCCGCCAAATACCCGTTGATCGCTCCATCTCCTTCCTCTCTGCCCTCAAGACCGTTATGTTTGACCGAGGCTGGG
>SACV01247847.1:7690-20206 GCA_003999395.1 Eisenia fetida | reverse complement strand
CTTGCGTCACGAATGACGTTGATTAGTTTATTTCTGAACTTCATATCTTTCCTGATAATTCTTGCTTCTTATTACCTATTATTCGTAATGATCGCTGAAGCAGCATCTGCATATAAGGATTGTAAGCTGATTGATAGTAGATAAGGAACGATATGAACTGGGTTTGCTAATTATATTTTTGCTTGTTGTTTGAACACCGGAGAAGAACTGGATTAGATGCGAAGAGAGTGTGTTGTCTGTTTCACTTTGTTGTTTGTTGTCACTGGATGACTGTCACGTAATTGGTTATGAGTCATCACATGGCATAAGCATTTAATTCTGTAGTTAATCGTATGGCATATGTTTCTTCACTTACAGAGTCAGTGGATATTTGAGCAGGTGCACTGGCAGTTTTGCTGATAGTTTTTTAAGAATTGTTGCGTATGCACGGCTGACTGAAGATTGGATTGTAGTCCTGAGTAAATTGACATTGTTGATGGCTCTGTTAAATTTTCAGGGACTGTGAAGGCCCGACTGAATTGAAAGGGTCATTACAAGCCAGTCTGATGCAAGCCATCATCGGTGGACAGTCTGCTGCAAATAGCACCAGGTATGTGAGAATATTGAGAATGTATAATTGTATTGTGTTTATTCACTTATATAGCACTCCTCACAGCATGAGCCTTTCAGAAGCGCTCCCGACTACAGCATTGATGCTGTGTTGGAGTTAACACGCGAAGCGCTGCAGGCAACTGCGAGTGAAGGACTTTTCCAAGGTCCCTATGTATTTATTACGTGGTAATGGTGGGACGTGGTGGCGCATTGACTCCTGTTCTAGCCGCTACTCAGGGACCTTGGGCAAGTCCTTCACTCGCAGCTGCCTGTGGCGCTTTGGCGTGAAACTCTGGCACAGTATCCATGCTGTGTCGGGAGCGCTTCTGAGTAGAAGTGGTCTTGAAGAGGCGCTATAGAAATGGTCTGAATGAATGAATGAATAAATACATTTGCCACGTGGGGTTCTTGGGCAAGTCCTTCGCTCGTAGTTGCCTGTAGCACTTGTGTTAACTCTGACACAGTATCGATGCTGTAGTCGGGAGCACCTCTGAGTAGTAGTGGATTAGGAAGAGGCGCTATAGAAATATCCGGAATGATGAATGAGTGAATCAATTTATTTGTTTATTTTTTCTAGGGATATGCAGCGTGGTTGTCATGGCAACCGGTTGGGTCGAGTGTCATCCGTGAGCAGTTTGAGTCAGATGCTGATGTCTGACGAGGACCTGCCTAACGACGCCTTCAGCGTCAACGAGTTTGTCGGAATGATGTCGGGCAGTCCGATGCCCGAGAACTCCTCCAGACTCGGTGGAACCGGCAGCTCTTCCGTTTTCCAGCAGCAGAACGACGCCATGTCCTCCCATCAAAAACTGAACAGCCTGTGGGGCATGCAGTTTCAAGGGGCGTCTAACTTCCCGGGCCAGCAGCATGTCGGCAGCAGTCAGACCCCTCTGCAGACTCGACGGGGCATGAAAAGAAGGGCAACGAGCCCGGGTTCGGCCCTGCGTAGCCCCAGCAATCCACAGCGAAGTCCGGTGGGATATTATTCCGCTGGACTCCGAAGTCCGGCGACGAAGAGACTTATGACTCCGTCTCCTCTGGCCAATTTTGGACAACAGCAGAGTTATGGAGCAGGCAGTAAGTACAATAGACTTTGTTTAAGTGGAATAATTGAAATGTAATGCAATTGCTTTGTTTGTTGTGGAATTCTTCATTCTGTTGTTTGTTTATATTCGTTTTATTAGGAAAAAACATCGGTAGACAAACCGCTACTCGAATACATNCTCGTTTGGGTGCGTCTGCAGTCTGTGCGGTTTGGGTAATGAAAAAGTGATGAATGCACTGAGAGCATGTTGTAACGAGTCCATGTGATTGGATGACCGCTGCATCGTCTGGCCTGTGATATGTTTTCAGCTCAATCCTAAATTGCATTGTGCATGCCCCGTTTGCAGACTACTCAAGACGTTTCAAGAAGGTGCTGTAAATGTGCAGTGCTGTAACTTTGCGGCTTACTGACCATGGTGTAAATTTACCATAATGGGAACCACTCGGGATTCATGTTACGTTTTGTGAGCGGCATGATTTCATGGGGCGTTTGCAGCACCTACATGGTGAACTGATGCCAGATTTTAACTGTTTTTCTGATGCTGCATAACTAGTGGTTATGTGGAGTAAACCCAAGACTAATTGTTATAATAGTAATAATAATGATTATTAATGGGGGTGGTGGCTCAGTGGTAGGTTCAGTACGTTGCATTCAGAAGCTGGCAGATTCGAATCCCATTTTAGCCGCCACGTAGGGACCTTGGGCAAGTCCTTCACATGTAGTTGCCTGTAGCGCATCGGCGTGTTTACTCCGACAGTGGTGTAGTCGCGAGTGCCTCTGAGCAGTAGTGGACTTGAAGAGGCACTATAGGAATATCCGGAGTGAATGATTATGATCATGATTATGATAATGATGATGGTCATAATAATGAATGTTTTTAGTTCCAAAGGGATCATAAATAGCGATTATGTTACCTACATACACATTGATTCAAGGCATGTTGAGCTGGTGTTATGGTTTGGCTTTGTTCTTTCTGACAATAGGCTCTTGATGGGTTCCTCTTCATGGTCACTGGGGATGGACGGTTGGGATTTGTGTCACAGAATGTGAGTCAGTACCTCAGGTATACACAGGTGAGTCGGTTAACTCCTTCGTTTTTTATACAGACAGATGAATTGGGTGGTGTTGTTGTTGTCAGCATATTGTTATGAAATATATGTGGTGAATGTGGGGCCCTTTGCAGGCCTGCCGTCTTTGTTGTGCAGGCCTGTCGTCTTTGTTGTTTTTATAAAAGCATTACAAGAATAGGTAGACTCTGAATGCAGAGATTTACTGCATACTTTTGACTTGACCCCTTTTATCTAAGCTGCCTGTTCTTGGTCTTCGCAATGATCTGAAGTCAGGCGTGAGATCGGTGAATAGAAATGGTGTGGCTCTAATGTGATATAATTTCTATTTAAGCAAACTTTCCTTATCGTCCTGATGTAGTACATCAATCATTTTGACATTGCTTATTTAAATGTTCTGCTGTTAACGAAGAAGTTCAAAGGGAAAGAGCTATAAAGTGAAAGTACAATAGGATGCAACTAATTGGGTTTCGTAGTCAAATATAGTTAATTAGCAATCTGCCACTATGACAGATACAGTGTTGCTGTAATGCAGGTCATTAGATGAGTGTTTAATTTGAAATGAGCCAAAGTGCATTCAATTATATGATGCTTGATGTTACTCCTATTGTTTTCTTAGGATGACCTTGTTGGAAAAAGCATCTTCAGCATCGTGGACCAGGTGGACCACGCTACCTTTCGCAAATGCCTTGAGCCGATTCTGGCACGGTCCAACACAGCGACATCTAGTGACGCCCAGGGCAATCGAAGCCAGACTTTTGAGTGCAACATGCTAATCAAAACTAATGGTGAGTGCAAGACGCAGCCAGATTTTTATTAACTGTTTACCAGAGTTTTATTTTCTATTTTTTTCATTCAGTTGCTTGTAGGCTATTGCGGTGTGTCATTAGTGTGTAATAAATGAGGATACTACCACTACCAGTCCTTTTCCTAATTGCATCCTATTACTAACATTTGTCTGTGGTTGGAACTCTGTCTTTGTGAATTGGTGGTGTTTTGCAATCTGTGCATACATGTGGAAGCAAGATGAGAAAATAATTCTCATAACAGAATGAGTTGGCTACAAAAGGATGCTAGGATTTCAAGATTACTGAAAATAAGAAACGATGACATTAGACAAGCATTAGGTCGCCAAAAAACTCTGCTAGGCAAAGTCAATCAACGATGACTCCGATGGTTTGGACATGTAAAAAGAATGACTGTTGACTGAATTCCACACAATGCACGACTTGCAAGATTCAGAGAAAAATTAAATAAAGGCAGGCCAAGACTATGCTGGATCGACCGTAGAATTGAGGACATAACATCCCTGAGGGGAGTAATGGACTTGAAAAGGGACCAAGGACAATTTAAGTAATGTATTCGTACACATAGCTGCCAAACAGCTGGCATTAGGAACTGATGGTGAGGTGGGTCTAAGTTAAATGTAATATTTCCATTCGGTGGATTGATGTAGATCAGGGATGAACGTTATGTTCGGCCCCCGAATGTGTTATATCCGGCCATTGCAGCAGGTTAAACAGTAGAAGAAACTTCTTCTGAATGATGGTGATTTTATGAATTAATTTAAACTTCATTGAGCTGTTAGCAATTTTGCACCCTATTACAATCCGAAACCGCTCTGCCAGCAGAAACTAGGCTGGTTAAATGAATTTTGTTTTCGGTTTTTGACATTTGACTTTCGAAAGTTCTGATCACAATACTTTAGGATTATGTCATGTTAGCATCTGGAAAATGGTTCCTCAAATCGAGGACTGAACATGTGTCATGGGAATTAGTTATTTTGTCTTTAGAGTTTATTCCAATGTGTGGACCAATTTTACCGTAGTTATATCGGGACTGATCCGACTGATGATGCATTTAATCAGAAGTGGTGACTGGAGGCAGATCCTTGTAAATGTTATATTAATTATATCACCATCTTCAGAATGGTTCTTTTATGAGCAATTTGCCTGTTGGGTTACATAATGACCATAACGCACACACACGTGCATGCACACACACATGCACACGCATATACACAAGCCACACACTCACACAAATATATGCACATTTATTAATATCTTTGTGTATGAAAACTGTGTAAGTTTGTATGTCATTAGACTGCTGTATATGTGATGATGTTCAGCACTGGTGTCTGCATCTGGTATTAGTAGAAGGATCTAGTAAATGATGTGTCATTGTTTTCCAGATGATGAGGCTGAAGAAGCGAGCATCAGTTCCCTGCACGGCTCTCGTATGGTGCGAATGCAGATTCTAGCGATATGGCAGCAGTATCCACAGGACCGGGAGGCTGACACCAGTTCATTGGACAGCGGTTCGTTCTATACATGTACCTGACTCTTGATCTGCACTTTAGAGCATCTGTGGCCTGTGCATGTTTTGATGTAATTGGAAATTATGTAGCCCCATTGTAAGGATGCGCTGGAGTGTTGTTTTGCTGTTTGTGATTCTTAGAAAACATCTCAACCGTAGTGGTACAAGGTTCCAAAAACGTTCATTGACTTGACATCTGTGTGACCTTAGTGCATTTTTTGTTTATCTTTCAACTAAATTGTGACCCCTATTTAAGCGCGAAACAATGCTCATGACCGGCCATGTTTAAATTTTTCGTTATAATATTATCCTTCGCATAGCTTTCACACCCCCACCGCATTTGTAAAACCTGTTTGTGTCAGGCAGTTTATTCTTTTTCTTAAAAACGAAAATTTGATTTGATTTTGATTTCTATTTAAATTAATAAAAATCTAATCTGCAAACTTCTCTACCGTAACGTATTGTAATTCACAACTGATGGTTGCAAAATCTCGTTCTAAATTTGCTATTCGTTGAAGAGAGGCATGGGGTTAGGATTCATGAGGCCCTTGCAACTGAATGTTGGACTGTAGTGGTAAGACTGTGTGTGTTGTAGTAATATAGAAGTACTATGAGTTCCTTTCTCTATAACTCTTTATGCGTACCTAATGTGTCTTTCCTTACTCGTCATCTTTTCATACTGAACATTCATACTGAACATTTATATAGCGCCTCTTCAAGAGAACTACTCAGAGGCGAGTAGTTTATTAATTTTGGCATACATTCACCAGACATAGCCGAGTCATCGCAGTTGCTTGGCCCCAAAGGGTTTAAGAAATAGATTGAGCTGCACAGTGCACACCACTGTTTACGTTAGAGCAAGCATTGTGCATTCATTCATTCATTCATTCATATTGAACATTTATATAGCGCCTCTTGAAGAAAACTGCTCACGATGAAGCCTATGACAAAGGCAAAAGTCTCATTTCAGCACAGCATTTACTAAGCTCACTTGAAACGTTTCATTTGTTCAGAAATGAACCACCAGATGTAACTGAAGGAATAAGAACTAGTTTTTTAATATTCTAAGAATATTTTGATGAGTTCTCTGCTCAAAGGTAGCTCCATTTTCTTTTATGCCACTCAAGGATTGGATGAGTGAGGTGGTTTCCCTTTGCCTTCCTCCGAGACAGTAATGGGTTAGCTACTTGTCCAAGTTCGCCTTGCAGTGGCTTGAGGCAGATTCGAACCAGCAACCTTTCGGTGTACAAGGCACATAACTTAACTGCAACACCACCGCCAATGTTCCCTCTAATTTCTTAAAGACTGTGTGTGCATAAAATTTCCTCTGTGCAACATTTTTACTAGCACTCATCTGTGTGTGACCCATCTGACCAAACAAAACCAGGCGTATGTTGCAGCATACTCTAATGAGATAATGACCAAAATGTGATAAAAAGTAATTTTTCCCAATTTTCAGTTTTTGACAGAAACGATATATAAATATGTTTTAAACGCAATAAAACTAAAATGTTTTAAAAAATTTCATTTTTAATGATTTTATAAATGATTTTGTTGTAGTTATTGTTTTAATAAATCAATGATTTTTCCTTAAGTGTTCCATTTTTTGGCCAGTTTTGCAATGCTCTGCCTGTGGCTGGTATAGCAAACATGGTATGAGTAGAAAGCCCAGACTTCCCTCTAGCCTATTTCACAGCAAACATAAAATAATTTATCTGTTGTAAATTTTATTCAATTCGGAACACGGTGGTGGCAGGAAATCTTGCATTTAAAAATCATACCAGACTTTAACAGGGTTTTCTTGGAGTTATGTTTGTACACCTTAGCCATATCTATTACTCATAACTTTGGGTACGAACATGATAGAGCAATAAAGTGTCATTTTAAAGGAGAGACTACCCTTTCTAGGGATATATAAAACTAAAAATGTCAAAAATGCGACATAAATCTTGTTTTGGTCAGATGGGTCACGTATTTGGAACAACGTGTATGAAATATGTGCAAAAACATTTTTTGAAGGAACATTCATGGGCGCTCCAAGTTCTTTTGTGTGCACTCATCTCACGACCTGTGTGCGCACGCATACACGCATAGCTTAGAGGGAACATTGACCATTGCAGTCCACTTTAAGAATGCAGGAGTTGGAAATTAATAAACCAAGTTGGAACTGGGTAAATTTTTGTAGCTAGAATTAGCTTATGAAGCAAACTTTAATTTGCATTTTTGGTTTGAGACTCTGTTGACGTTCATTTGTATGTTATTATGTAATATAGCTGTCATGTCGTGTGCTGCTTTAATAACATCGACGATGATTGTTTTTGCACACCTCTAGAGTGTCAGTCGTATCTTGCTTGTATTGCTCGACGAATGGGATTCGCAGAGAAGACAGTTAGTGCCCTTGGCTTGGAGCAGTTCACGACAAAGCAGGACTTGAATGGCAAGATCTTAGACTGTGATACGAGGTTAGAGCATACACCTTCTTGTAGGAAATTACCATCCTACTACTCTAGTTGATGCTGTGCTTACAGGTGTGTGCTGGCTGCAGGCAGGTTGTTGGCACAATCATCATCATCGTCATCAAATTTTCCTTTATTTTGAGAAGAAATATCCCTTCTGACACAAGCGCAGAAGGGATTTACAAATATAAGCTAATGACTAAAAATCAACTAATTAAAACAACTAAGGATATGAGAGTACAATGGAAAGTAATTCCGATGTTGTTAGCATATGCTGTCTAGATTTCGCTTTTGATATGATGATGATGATTTAGCCCGGTGCTGTTTTGCTATCCTGATGCTGAGAAACAAAGTCACTGTTGCTTTAGTTACCATGTTGTAAGTGTAATCTAGTGGCACTTTGTTGTACAGACATGTGTTAAACACTGTTTAACATCTTAGTAATAAGTAATTTTGCACAACTAGCCCATCTGCTGGGAGATTATGCAGTCATGGCCGAAGAGACGGACGGAATAGTGGGTGGGTTTGGTTGGAGGTGGCATTGTTGACACATATTGAATCCCTTCCTTCAATTACAACAGTGATTGGCTCATTTTGTATACAAAATGCCTGTCATAGTTTCAATTTGTATAAACATTACCCTAATCTAATTGTAACATTGAAACATTGAAAGGGATCTTTCGACAATGTAAAAGTTGCATACTTGTCAGCCTTGTCAAATAAATGGAAATTGATTGTTTGATTGATTAATTGGTGCAGGCATGACCTTGATTCGTTGGGACAGCATGATGGAAAGTAATTGGGATATTATTAGCGTATGCGGTAGGTCTGGAGTTCTCTTGTGACACATTGATTGAACCAGGTGCTGTATTGTTATCCTGATGCTGAGAAACAAAGTCCCCTTTAAAAAAACCCATGTCGCTAAGTAAGTAAGTATTCATTCATTGACCAATTGCTAGTCACACACTCTTCTACAGACATGCGTTAAACACAGTGATTGAGTATATGACAACTTAGCAATAAGCTATATTGCACAACTAACCCATCTGCTGGGGGGGGGATTGGATGCAGGGATGAAGGGAGTAGTGGGTTAGTTTGGTTTTAGGTGGTATTGGTGCAGGCGCGACCTTGGTTCGTTGGGACAGCACCACAGAGGCGAGTGTTGGTATCGTAGGGTCTACATGAATTGGTTTTATCTGGTCTCCGAATTGTGTTCTATCGTTGTATGTCATCGTGATGTTTGTTTGATTGACACTGTCGTTACTGTTGCTTGTCTGCGTGTCTTGTTGTCATGTCTGCGTTGTCGTCAATGTCTTCACGTTTGTCTGGCTGCAGTGCCACGATTCAAGGAGAGCCGCTGTGCCGAGACTTCGTTGATACGAATATCCTGGATTTCTGTCATCCCAATGATAAGGAACGACTGAAGAAACATCACGATGAAGGTAGAGATCTTGCTTGGACTAATAACTGAAATCGCATTGCTGTTGACAGAATCTAACCTTCAATTGACCTTCCTAACGACAGACTATATAATTATGTGACCCATCTGCACAAAATCTGTCTTAAGTCGGAAAATTTGGTTTCAAGATATTTAGCAAATACCACATAAAAGACATTTCTTCCAATTGATGATATATTACTACAAATTTTAATATATTTATTTTATATAAAATCATAAAAGTTTAAATCAAAGAAACCTTGAAGGGTGCTATTAGGAGTATTTCATGCAAGTTATGAATCTATAAATCAAACTTTTGATGCATTTTTGTCACAAAGTAGTTCCTCATGTGCAAGTAGTTTCTTTTATTGATAATTTGAGTTTGGATTAAGATAGAAGGATAATTTTGGCATCAATGTAAAGAGTATGCGTTTCTCTTTCAAATGGTGCACCATACTAAAAAAGTTAAAAGTGCTATTTGAGACTGGTTTTGATCAGATGGGTCACATGCAGCTTCGGATGGAATTTTGATAATGATTGTGACTGTATCGATAGCATCTATCTCGGCAATGTCTAACGCACAAGCGTCAGCCTGTGCTGCGCTGAAACCAAGCGTTTATCAGGTCAGCATCCTGAATGTAATACACTCGAATATTTATATAGCACCCATTCAAGGCGTATATTTAGAGGAGCTCTCTGTGCTGGCCTATATGATGTTAAAGGTCATTATGAATGACATATGATAGGATAGGTATTCAGGTTTTATATAGCGGCGTCTTAATTGGCCTCACCCTGCACGAGTGAAACGCCTTCACCACCGCTGGGGTGCGCCTGAAGCAGAAACGTTTGTTTTCCAATTTCTGTCCCGGTTTGAACCCCGGACCTCGCAGTCTAATGGCCGTGAATGTTACCACTTAAATCCTGAATGTGTTATTGTCAGTCGGGATGTTACTGGCGTCATACCAGTCAATAAACGGAAATTGATTTGATTTGAATATTCTTAATCAATTGACAAAACTAATCTTTATGGCAAAGTCCTCCGTGGCCACCTTCTCGTGGTGCAGACCGTTAGTATCCTTCCTATATTAGGAAGGAGAACAAACGCCAGCAAAACCAGGAGAAGGCAACGTGCCAAGAAAACCATCATGAAGCAAGCTAATACAGATAAATCTTTATGCATAGTCTGATGTCTCGATTTCCTGAATGCTGATGTGCTTTGTGGTTGTGCCTTGAAGTCCTGAAGCAGGGTTCAAACACGAGCGGCATCTATCGGTTTCGGATGCAGAATCGCTTTGTCTTCGTCCAGACAAAGAGCAAGCTCTTCAAGAACCCGACGACTAACCATCCAGAGTTCATCATGTCCACTCACTCAATCGTTCGGTAATATATATTTCTTCATTTGCAGCACGGAAGGTCGTTGTTTACTGCTGATTATAATCTGTAGATCTAGAGCACCGTCATCATCGTCGTCGTCATCATCATCATCATCATCAGATCTAATTTGCTGACAGAGGCCATTTTCGAGTCTCTCACCGTTATCTATAATCTGCAATGTTCTGTGGCAGTAGCACAGCGTTAGATATCAGCTCTAGATACCTGCTATACTTTATCGACATTTTATTCCCTTTTGATAATTCGCATTGACATTATTTTGCTTACTATACCCCACTGTCATTGTAAACCTTGTTTGCATTTGTGTCAGACAGGGAGGCCTTTTCACAATAAACTAAACTTTTACTGAATGATTGATTGACAGCATAGACAATGACTTCAGATTTTGGACCTTGTATTAGCGTTAGCCAATTCCAAATGTGACACAGGGACTCAAAAGCCCGTCATATCTCGTTTGGGGCTTTTTTATTCAATCATATTCTACACTGCATCTTCCTTAAAATACATTTTACTGAATCAAAATGTCTTGTTTCTAACTAGTTATACTCATTTGATTAGAGCAATCAAAACTATAAAAAAAATCAAATAAAAAGTTTAAGATTTTTTGTGACATCACAATCCTCAATCAATCAATCAATCAATATCGTTTTATTGGCGAATATACAAATATACCCCTGCTGACANTCACCTGTGGTGTTCCACAAGGTTCGGTACTTAGTGCTATCCTCTTTGTGAAGAGAACTAGAGTGGTGCATGGCCTCCAACCCCAACTGCTACATGAAGGACACGCAGCTTTACTCTTCTGTGATCCATCACAAGCCGCTGAACTGAAAGAGAGAATGCAGCTGTGTATGTATGAAGAGTGGATGCCATCCAACTGTCTATAACTCAGTCCACCGAAGTATGAGTTCTTATGGCACACCACCCTATGGCATAACCCTCTGCCTTTGCCCTCAGTGATGCAAGCGTCCACCTAGCTGACACCATCCGCAACCTTGGGAGTCCTCTTTGGCAGCTGTATTCGTTACACACATTTATGTAATGGTCATTTATGTATGGTGGGTTCAAGAAGTTAATGACAGTCATATGATTATTTAAAAACACAAGTCTTGAGACACGTAAATCACAGATCAAGCCTTATCTTGTTAAACAATCACGTGACTCCCATTAACTTTTTGAACTCGTGTAAAGCACCATTTCCTCCAGCACTATACATGTCATCTTTTTATTATTATTATTATTATCATTAATATCTACTCTTTCCAGGCATTATTTAAAGTGCGAAGTGTCCTTAGCACTACTGTCTCCGTAGGAGTGTAAGGGTGAGATTGCCGTTGTTACAACCTATGATCAGAGCAGTGAAGATTTATATCCAAGTCTGCCTGTGTATTGATTTAACAGAAATTCTTCCATTCGGCACCTATTCGTGTCTTGAGTGCAATGGGTCTCGTGTTTTTATAAAGTAGGATCTGAATGCACATTTATGCGGATTCACGTGTAAACGGGTCAAACGTAAAAACCAGACTGTTCTGTATTAGTATGTGTGTATGCGTGTATGTATATGTGTGCGCACGTGCGTGTGTGCATTCGTGCGTGCGTGCTAAGCACTTGTGCTAGAAATACTAGCACCTTAAAAAACACATTAAGACATGGAATCTGTCGACTACTACGAGCGAGTTTTGTGGTGGCTTCTAGTCTTGGAAGGCTATTTGAGCGCTAATGAAACCTGTTAACTCGAGTGCTGTTCACCGACACGTATAGAAGAGTCAACGCTGTAAATTAAACGACCTGCTGTTGTTATTCAGCTGTGTCCTCTGGTCAAGTGCTGTTAGCTGTCGTTATTAGGCCAGGGCTTTGTTTTAATGGAGTAGAGTGAGTGAGAGGGAGCAATGACTGGTGTCGAAGGCAATGCCATCCTGGCAGATTAGTCAGAGGCATGTGCTGTTAAGGCTCTTGAGGAACTCGGCGCGATCATTTGCCGATCATTTGCGCTCTGGTTCTAAATATTTAGAAACGCAAAATGGCTGATGGCTTGACCTCCTCCAGGAAGGTCCGGTGCACAGAGATCTATCTTGCTCCTCGTGAGGGCTTCGGTGTTTATAGAAGGCGGCCAGATGAAAGTTTAAAGAGTGGTGCGACCTGCTGACTGCGGCTCGTTTGGGTGCGTCTGCAGTCTGTGCGGTTTGGGTAATGAAAAAGTGATGAATGCAC
>SACV01246966.1:15488-26353 GCA_003999395.1 Eisenia fetida | reverse complement strand
AGGTTAGGCAGGAACTTGCTTAGGACGTGGTTCGGGTTCGATGTTATCGATTTTGCCCGCTAGTTCCTCATATGATGGGTGTCCCGGAGGGAGGTAGCCATCCCGACGCAGGCTCGACATGAGCCCTCTAAACTGAAGATAGCTTACTATGGCCTGTTGTTAATTGAAGATTAAGCTGTGCTAAAACATGTTAGGCCTATTATAAGTTGTACTTATATGATGCGATTACATGTAGATTATAGTATATATCTCTGTATTAATTTCAGTCCAGCATTAGCAACGTGTAGAACATGAGTAATGCTCTACATTTGATTGAATGTATTGCGAACATTGCAGTATAGGTGGAGGGAGAGTAGAGGCACATTTTCTCTGGTCAAATGATGCTGTTTATTTTCACTCTGTGACGTTCCCGGCTGCAAAAACAGGTAACCGACGTTCCCCTCTGTGTCAAAGAAAAACACGACTCCACTGGAAACTGGTTTATCATGATTGTTTTTGCAAGTGCCGGAAATTCCTCCGAGTCTTTTCTTGTGGACATCGGAGTTTGCTTTATGTGCTCTGGTTCCCCGATGACCAGTGTCCAGTTGATGACCGCTGTCCAGTCGGTCTGTCATAGTAATTTCGTATGCCTCTGTTATCCGTCCGAACGTTGTTGCTTTACACCGAATGTCTGAATTGACGTCTGAACTTTGCAAAAAGCGTTTTGCCAAATGTCCTGCAATGAACCCTTTTAGAACTTTAGATACATGAGACGACTCACTGAATTCCAGATCTATGGAGAGGTTCTTGGACGATACTGTGCAGGTGGGCTGAAAACCACCTGTTCTGTTGTGGGTCTATGTTCTCAGATGAGGATGATAACCTCCAGAGGAGGGGATTTCTTTTAAAAGTATGCCATGCGGATTCTATAGGACATCTTCATTTTCCTTCTTTGTTATTATCCGGATGTTCTTTTATCTGGTAGTTATTATTGAAGCATTTAATTTAAAACGTTGTCCACTGTAGCGATTGGCTTGTCTTCCTGTCCGACCTTCGAATCCTGACTTGTGAGTGATCCTGAATATCGGAGGACATCCTACCTCAAAGGCTAATTTTGTTTTTATCTCGGCACCTGTGAATAGGCTGGCTAACTGTTTCGACGCTGAAGAAACGTAGCGCTTAAAATTACAATTATTACGGTGGTAATTGTAATTTTTATTAGATTATCCATAAAGCACTGCTTTGGGAGAGATGGTCATGGGACTAATCATGAGTGCCAATCAACCTATGTTAATGATATTTTATTAAGAACAGGAAGTTCGTTAAGTAAGAGCCAAAGGAAGGTTCAGATAGCTAGGGGTCATCCATAAAGGACTCCTCAAAGATGGGGAGTTAACCTACATTAACTCTGGACAACTGCGGACACAGAAGGGTATAGGACCTTGCGGACGTCCACTAGCTAATTAGTATTTTTTGTTTCATTATTGAAATATGTTTTTCCAGATGCCCCTGTATGGGTGATGCCTAAGTATTAATAATTTGTTTTCAATTTGTATGATTTGTGCCACAGATTATAATGTGCAGTGCATCCGAAAGTATCACTCCAGCTGCATGTGTGTTTTTAATCTGTGACATAGACAACCTGCTGTTTATTATAATTTTATTTTTAATATCTATATGTCCAGCTAATATTACATTTTATTTAAGAATATTCTGTATAATGCCAGCTGGCAATTATAGGGCCAGCTATAATGATATCTTCACGACAATATTTGCACACGCTATGTATGTATCAGTGCCAGTGTGGACGGGGAGGGGGTAAGTCAGAGGGAGGGGGGTATGTCACATGCGGACAAATGGAGGGAGTAGCGAAACAGGTATATTCTGCGGACGTCCTGTATGGACGACCCCAGGAAGTTGTGTAGTGCAGAAATGAAACAAGGCATTGACAGATTGAAAGCTTCTCTAAAGATATATAAACATTAGATACTAAATTGTAAGGATGGTAACTGTGTAATGTATCTGTTGTTTATTGTAGACGGGCATAAATGACTCCTACTGTGGTAGCATGTTTCGTAGTTCGATGCCACCAAATAGTCCTCTTGTGGGAACAATTCCTCTGATTGCTTCTCGAACTGTCCTCCTTCTACGAGGAGTCAATGTGACGGCTGTCAATGCTGCCACTATCGATAATCACACCGTTGCCTTTATGGGCACAAACGATGGTAAACTGATCAAGGTAATTCAGCCCCAGGCTTTGTTGCTTCCGCTTCATTGTCACCAATATCCATATTGTTGTTTTTTGTGGTTTAATTACTAATTGTTTTTAACACAGGGCAATTATAAGTTTTTAGCATTATGCTTTATACCTGTGGTTTACTCAGATGCGTTTTATGGCAGCCTTTCTAGCTGGGTTTTGGTCGGGATCCTGCTGAGTAGTAATCTTCTTGAAGGGTGCTATATAAATCTTTGTAATGAATGAATCAGTTCTGGTTTCTAGTTAACTGCAGATCATTTAAATCAAATACAGGGATTTCATTTTAATAGCGAAAACCCCATCTGTCTCAGACTTGGCCAAGGCTGCAGATGCAGGCCAATTACAAGCCATATTATGGGTTGTTTGTACTGAACCATGTCTTGTCCTCCTACTAAAGATAAGTGAATCTATATTCTGTTAGTTAAGAGAATGTTATTAATCCTGTTAGTCCTCTTCAAAGCTGCACACTTAATTTTTAGGATTGAGGCCTATAGCACATCAGCAGGACTGTAGTCATAGACATTTAACCCTAATTAACCTTGTGCTAGATAATGATTGCTGTTGGCTCACTGTCAAAAGGATATTGTGAAATAAAGGAATATTTATTGATTGATTTAGTATTAGTCTGCAGTTTAATAGATATAATTATGTAGCTGAGGTTACAGAAATGTGACAAAGAGAATTTTATTAATTGATATGGAAATCTGCTTCTGAGGCTTTCAAGTGTTTGTTTGGTTTGATTTCACTTTCTCTAATTAATGTTGAGAAATGTTGTGGTTAGTGAAATTGTGTTCCCAACAGTTTTCTGATAATTGTTGTCTGCTTCCTGTAACCAGTTGGGGCTGTTATTTCATGAGTCATTACTTCTCGTAATGAATGTACGCCGTTAGTTTTATTATTGTCATAGACGTTCTAAATTTTATTAACATATCACTGGTTGGTAAATAATTTTGTCTTGTACTAGAACTAAAAAACACGACTTCTCTGTTAAGTAGTGTAGTGTAACAGCATTTATTCAGCACTGCATTTATGTTTACATGTACTCCATGTTTAGGTTCATGCCTCTCATTAAATGCCCTTGAGACCCTCCTATTGGTCTTTCATCCGGCTAATGAAAATGCTTGCAACTGAATAGGCAGGAATCCGATTTGATATAGACGTAGTGATGTATGTGGTGGTGGTGGTGGTCAGTGGTCATTGTGGTGGAAGTGGTTGTGAAAGTTGTGGTTATGGTGGGGAGGTGGTGGTGGTAATGGTGGACTGGTAGTCATGTAATAGAGGCGGTGATGAAAGAATAAAAGTATTATTAGAAAACAATGCATTTTCCGGGTGAAATTCCGGCACAGTATCAGTGCTGTGTCGGGAGCGCCTCTGATTAGTAGTGAACTTGAGGAGGCACTATAGAAATAGTCTGCATGAATGAATGAATGAATGAATTTTATACAGTTCCTTAAGCTAGCCCTGAAGCAGCCATTTTTATGAAGTATTAGTGACTTGATTTTCTTAGCTTCGGCTTATGAGAGCGAGGTACAGGTGGAACAGCAATCTTGAAGCATATTTTTGAGTATAGGCAGAGATTTGAACCAACCCAAACCACCAACCCTAAATGAATAGTCCTAACCACTAACACTGTGGAGCACCATCAATAAGCATTGTTTGAGCCGCTGAGATGACAGCGCAATGAAACAAAAGAAAGTTGGGTAGCATCAACTGGAGCACAGGGTCAAATAATTACTCTGCTTGGGTTATTTTCACACGATTTCATTTGTTGTATTTCTTAGGCACTGCTGGGGTCAACTGATGGAGATCCCTATGAAAGATCGGAGGTCGGCAGGTCAGCCGTAAACCAAGATCTGCTTTTTGATGTTGACAAATCCCATCTATATCTGATGACATCTGAAACGGTTCGTATACATACAGAGCTGTAACTCAATGAAACACTCTATGCATAGCAAACGTTGGGTGCGTGGGTGTATTAGGACATTATACAGCAGTGTGTGTGTGGGTGTGGGATCGTTGTTTGACATTCCTGTCATTCAGTCTTGAGAAACCCATAACCTCCTATGATATAGGTTGTGTAGGTATTGCCATGGACTCCTGTGTAATAGGTCTTGGTACTGCATATGGATTGATGTAAATGTAGACTAAATGATGACCTCATCTAAATGACTGACTAAGCAAATGCCTTTAATAATTATTATTGCTTTTATCTAAGCTATTAGCAGAAACATTGCACTGGTCTCACCTTTTGGAAAGAATTACATTAAGAATCTTGCTGCTTGCATGGACTTGTGTGTGCAAATTGTACTGTGTGTTTGTGTGTGTGTGTGTGTGTGTGTTGTGTGTGTGTGTGTGTGTAGAGGTGTGTGTGTTCCTATTTTCCTTGTGTGGTATTTACCTTCATACTTTCACATGTGCTTGTGTGGGAGTATGTGTTTGTATGAGTTATTGTATAAGTTTGTGTGTGTATGTATGATTGTATGTGTGTGTCTGTGTGTTTGCATGTGTGTGTGCCTATCGTGGACCAGTGGGGACTCAAAGTCGCTTAACAGTTACCAACTCATAGGGAGGAAGGCATTCCTCAATTTGACACAGATCTGCTAAAGCAAATCGATGTCTTGCTCTTTCATGTGTGGCTAATGCCTTCAGAAGAAATCTTCATCAAAGTGTCTTCTGTTCCGTGTGGGGTGACCCCAAAACACGTTTCAACTTATCTTAACTCACATCATTTTCAATCATTCGCATTTGCAGTGCTTTTCGGAAGTCCTTGGATGGCAGTTTGTGTGTGTTGTAGGTTGAATGTATACCTGACGGCTTAGAGGTCCTATGTTATGTTTTGATTACATGCTTGACCTTTTCCTGCATTTGTTAAATGATCTTGAAGAATATCTGACTCCTCCTATCTTCTTTGTGGTGGTGTTCCCCTTCATACTTTCTCTGTAGTAGGCCAGCCTCATCAATTTTCATTGAGATCCTAAGGGATACTTTGTTTTTGGAAACACTTACTGGTACATTCAGACTGTATGGCTGTGAGTGTGTGCATTGATTATGGATGCTATAATCGGAAATCCGGTTATTGGTTTTGAAAACTATAATCGGTTTTGTTTCTTTGGCAAACGACTATTAAATTTATTTATTTTATATTTAATTTGTTTAGTGTTAACGATTTGACTACATCGCTTGCGTCAGAGGGAGAGTACTCAGAGTAGGCTGAATTTATAGCTATAAATTCCATGCTATCACACCTTTGATCCACATCTACATAATAATATGCCATTCCTTTAGGGACATCTACAACAAGTAGATAGATAGATAGAAAAATGGACACAGGCAAACACACTGGCAGGCAGACAGATTAAGATAGACACTATAGCACGCGTGAGAGATCTCCAACGAATTATATAGAGTAGTTTGCGTCTTGCCAAGTGCTAATATTTCCAGAGAAGCTTTGTAAAATTAAATTCTCTTGGCTTCTCTTTTCTGGACATCTATCTATGGCTTTTCTTAATGTTTGACTTTCAAAGGCATTGCAGCCTTGTTGTGTCTGTTTTTGCTGTGAAGTGTTGCAACCACTACACTTAATGTGATATAGTGTGATGTTCAGCTACAATGAAGACAGGATCTTAAGTATTCACTTGTGCAGAACATAAAGTGTGCACTTACTGACACAGAGCATGAAGTGTGCATTAAATGCCACAGAACATAAAGTGTGCATTAACTGACACAGAACATGAAGTGTGCATTAACTGACACAGAATGTGAAGTGTGCATTAACTGGTGCCAAACATAAAGTGTGCATTCATCGGCACAGAACGTAAAGTGTGCATTAACTGGTACAAAACATGAAGTGTGCATTAACTGGTACAGAACATGAAGTGTGCATTAACTGGCTTAGAGCATGAATTGTGCTTTGAAGCCATCAATTGTCCGTCTGTGTGGCTAATTGAACAACGTTCAGCTGTGTCATTGTGAGCAAATAATCATCTGTTGTTTGCCATCAAAGTATTTGTTCCATCATGCCCATTGCAATGCTGAACATCAGCTGCACAGTGTTGTTCTACAATGATGCATTACTGAAAATATTCTTTGCTCACCATGTGTGAGATGCTTATTCATGCATTTAAAGGGTAAAATGCATTGCTTGGCCGTAGGATTGATACCGTTATATAAGCATGGATCGAATGACGGTCCACTTTTGTTATTTTCTCAGATATGTGTTGTAATTTTAGCTGTAATCTTAGTCATGTCAATCAGTCAATCCTAACTTTTATATCTCTTTTTGTATTATTTCATTGTGCCTCTTCAAAAGAAGCTAATTAAAGCTTACCTGCATGCTGTAGTCTAAGTAGCCTAATGTTCATTAAGAATTATTTTGTGTAGGATTTAATGCTGTTTGCACTTATCTTTTCAAAATCTGTTATTGTAAAAGTAGGGCCTACATTCTTCATGAGTATAAATTCAGATATAAAGGCTTTCAAGACTGCATTGGGTTGCCTTTAGTTATTTAGTTATTATTTAGTTATTTAAATGGAGGTGCACTCTTTACTTGCTTAGTATTTATTAACTTACTCATTTAATGAGTAGGCCTAAGTATTGAGCAGGCACTCTTAAGCTCAAGTTTATTTTGTGATCTGCTGTCAGATATTATGCCTACAGAAAATTCAGTTAGTTTTGTGTAGTGAATGATTTAGATTAAATGGGAAGTAGTATATCTGGATAATGATATGATTAAAGCATACGGGTATCATTTGCTCCAGTGGTTTTACTTTGTCCCCAGGAATTAGATCTGACCAGACGGGTTTGTCCATCTGGTGCAGTTAACTCGACCATTCATGACCACCATGTGCTATTTTTACCACAGGCGGCTATCCAACATAAAGCGCTCGTGTGCCTAGTGTAGAATGTAAGGGAGCTGTTTGTATCGTTTTTCCCTCAGGCCGTTAAGTCTGCATCATGGAGGATGAGTCCCAGGGTCCTCAACACGGGGTCGGTCGGTGCAGTGCAGGTCTTCATGTTTTCCATATTACAATCAGTAACAAGTTCTGCTGCTTAGTGGCATAATGAAGCCACAATCTCAGAAGAGAAGCAGAATAGAAGCAGAATAGAATAAACAGAATAGAATAAGCAGAATAGAATAAGCAGAATAGAAGCAGAATAGAAGCAGAATAAGCAGAATAGAAGCAGAATAAGCAGAATAGAAGCAGAATAGAATAAGCAGAATAGAAGCAGAATAAGCAGAATAGAAGCAGAATAGAAGCAGAATAGAAGCAGAATAGAGATAGAGACCCGGACAGCTGTTGCAGTATTTAGGTTAAAATCGAAACTTTTTTAAATTCACACAATAAAAGTAGACAATAGGGTAGCCCAGAAGGGATAAGTCCCGCTGTTGGGGCGACCTAATTTTAATCAATAGTATACATGAAGAAAACAGTGTTGCAAAATTGTAATCTGAATTGGTTAAGTTAGAGGGTAGCAATTAACAGGTGATTATTGGGTACTTACTTTTTTAGGGAGTAGCTCAATCAGGTCAAGCAATTAAATAAAGTCAAGCAATTCAATTAGTTCAAGCAATTAAATAAAGTCAAGCAATTCAATTAGTTCAAGCAATTAAATAAAGTCAAGCAATNGTGTGTGTGTGTGGGTGTGTGTGTGTGTGTGTGTGTACAACTGCTGGAAGGTCATTGGCTGTTCAGCTCGTGCTCTCTCTGTCTTTGTAGGCTCTGCTCAGTCATCGTTAGACCTGTAATTGAAATCTATAGCTAGTCTTCTACAATAGAACTTTTTCGGCTCTCTGCCTATCTCCCTGTTTCTCTCTGTTTGTCTATCTGCAGTCTGTGTCACTGCCGGTCCCTATGTCTGTCTATCTGTCTCTGCCTGTCTATCTGTCTGTCTGTCTCTGCCTGTCTGTCTGTCTGTCTGCCTGTCTGTCGCTCTGTCTGCCTTGCAGAAAGATATATGCTGGTTATCTCTGCTTTTCTCTATCTCTTTCCACGTGTATGTCTGTTTTGCCCTCTGTCTATGTCTGTCCATCTGTCTGTATGTCCGTCTGTGTTTGTAACTTCCAGCATTGCCATTCTAATGTGTAGCTTTCTGTTAATGAAGAAATATTTCCTTTCTAAATGTGGACATTCATATCTCATATTAAGTGTTGAGAAGACCAAAGACAGGCTGACATGCTCACTATAGCAGCAGAACTGGCCCTTTGCTCGGCTCGTATGGTGTTGGTAGGAAGATCAGAGGGCAAGGGAGAGGAATGGTGGCCTGCACCCTTCACATGCCAAACCTAAGAAAATGAAATTGCTAATACTCACTATATTATTACATGACTATGTGTTGGTTTTCTTGCTGTTCTGTTGCTTATTCTTACGGATTAATCTTACTTACAATTCACTGTGCTAACTGAAATATATTTGGTTTGACAGTTACCTTAGCTCTTTTTCATTGATCTTATTTCTCTTCATCCACTTTGTACTGTCCAACTATTTTATCTCCGTGATGAAACGACTGCCAGCTTCTGTTTGAAATAGTGACGGATGATTCCATCTAGTTTATCATCTGGGATTAGCTGTCGACAGCAGCAAAACCTATCCACCGTTTTATGACCTGCAGTTGAATTTCTTGTGCAGAGCTTTCTTCCTGATGAAGTAACATACTTCTTGTACTTCTCCCCATCTGTTTACTCTTTCGTGGCCCCATCTGTGTACTCTTTCTTGGCCCCAACCTTTTAATGCCAATAGTGTCATCAGACAAATGTCCTGGGCGATATAGTGGATGGACGTCGTCTATGTGTTCTACGTCTTGCACTTAGCTGCAGACGCAGGAATGTTACTTTGCAATAATTATGAAGCCTTGCCCGCACAACACCATCCGTTGGCGGCCATGATTGCTATCTGCATCGCCCAGAGGCATCCAGTCCAGTCCAGTGAAGCCACTGCTGAACGTGTGGATGGTCCGTCCGTCAGTCAGTCGGTGGGTCGGCCGTAATGCATATGTACACATCTATCTCCAATAAAACTTCCAATTTACTGCAGCGACGTGCTCTTCTTTCGGTCTGTAATTTGGGGACAATATAGAACTTGCGAATTCTGTGGAATGCCGTCATCCTGGTTTGCGGCCGCTTTGTAGTTGCTAGATTGCCGAGGCGGCGTTTCGTTAAACATTTCGGTTATTTATCTGAAGTCGAGTCGTTATTGCATCTATTAGTGAATTCAGGTTGAAAGTGACTGCTGTGTGAATTTAGACTCTGCTGAACTAATATTTACAAGCAGCCATGCTGCGTGTAGCTATTTGTGCAGCCAAGCAGCTGTTTGTTTAGGTGGGAGTCGAATTTCCATTGCTAATGTATGATAAATTTCATGTTTAAAAATGTACTCTGCCTTGATACGGCTTCAATAAAAAAAGATTTTATTTGATTGATTGATTGATCAATCGATTGGTTGACTGATGATTGATTGATCAGTGCCTGGATCTTTTACTTATTCATTTATATCATGATTTATATCATGTCAGCATGATTGTCAGCGTTATTATATGAATGTCATGCGTTATTATTGATGATTTTAAAGTGTGTAAAATTTTGCAAAATGAAAAGATGATTTATCTGATTTTGTTAATGCTCTTCTGTTTTTCAGAATGCATCGAATCAGAACGAAAACAACAAGAATAGCGTCTCTAAAGAACAAAACACGAAAACTGTGTTCCTAACTGCTTGGGAAATGGCATAGGTATTAATGCATTCCTTAATACGTCGAATTTAAACAAGGAATACTCTGGAATAGCACCTGCGAAAGTTAGGTTTCTTCAACAAGAGATGATGATCTTCAGCTGAACACAGTGCAATTATGAAGATGGAACGGTCATGTATGATGTCTTCCACGTTCTGGGTGTTGCTTGTTTTCTCTGCGATCACTTTTGACGACGTGGGCAGCATCACGATTACTGCTTCGTATCCGAATGGCAACACCGATTCGTTCAAATGGAGAAACCTTGCCATCGATCCGGTTTCGCAGATGGTTTATGCAGGAGCAGTAAACCGGTTGCTTAGGCTTGACGACAACTTGGCTCTGATTGAGAGCACGTCAACCGGCCCTGTACAAGACAACCCAGAGTGTTACTCCAGATTGGGTGAAAACCCCTGTCTCAATGCAGACTCTAATAACGTATCGTCCTACCCGATGGACAACTTCAACCAGATCCTGGTGGTGGATCGAAAGCACCAACAGCTTGTGACGTGCGGAAACGTTTTCCAGGGAACGTGTCAGACGCGGAGCCTCACCAACCTATCTCTTTCCACGGATTATCCATCTCTGCCGCTCTCGCAGTACGTGATCGTTGCCAGTCGAACCTACCCGACAGTGTCTTTTGTGGGGCCGGGTCCATTTGGGGACGATGTCCTCTACGTTGGGACAGCCTACCCGGGCAAAGCTAACACGGAGTGGTTTCTTGCGAGGTATCTGGCTGGCGTTAGTAGCCGAAACTTGACGGGACCCGGGACTTTCCTTGTAACGGAGGACAACGACAGAACTACTTATGGGACGTATGGGACGCGGGTGATCCTCACCCAAGAAGCCGCAAACAAATACCGCATCAACTACGTTGCTGGATTTAGTCTGAAGGGGTTTAGCTATTT
>SACV01246612.1:0-12509 GCA_003999395.1 Eisenia fetida | reverse complement strand
ACAGAATAGTGTTTCCATTAGAGTCCAAAAAAGGGTGTATACTCATGTTCTGACCTAGAATTTTTTACGTATACTCGTTGCTAACGGCGAATATACCGACAGTTTTGGACCTATGTTGCGGACGTCCGATTGGGCATTAATGGAACTCTGAAAGTATCTAGTGCAAGAATTATCAAGGACATTTGTTTACCTGGGCCTCTATGAAATAGATTCACACATTGCCTGGGGTTTTAGGAGCGAATGCCACTGGGCACAGCGAGTGAGACCGCATATGACAAGTGACTTACAATGCTGGTCTGTGTGAAGATTCTTAATTTGTCATTCTTATTTTCGTGAACAAACACGCTCTTGCTCTTTCAGCTGCGCTGCAATGAGAGTTTGTGTTTTGCTATGGTGCATAATGTTCTCAAGACCTATTGAGAACGTTTATGGAGTCTTATTAGAGGAAGGGTTCACTCAAGATTATCCAAGAGGCTGATCCGGGGGGTAAATCCGGCCATGGCCCCCTTCCAGTCTATGTATAGACTTTGGCCCCCTTTCAATAAAGAAATAAACGTGATATACTAGGAAACATATTAAATTTGCCCCCTAGTCGAATGTCTGGATCCGCTAGTGATCCCAGAAGTGTTTAATTACTACAGAGGAACACCACCACCCAGAGCACAGAATTGTAAAGTCAGAGCAATCTGAACCCGCCTGGTGGAAGAACTACATTCCAGAAGAGGGTGGAAAATTTATCAAAGGACTGACTCTGGATAAGTTGTGATGGTGTTATTGCAACTGACTTATAGGATGTCGTAGTAAGTGGTTGTCATTGTAAACCTTCAGTAACCGGTGTGGTTTATGTTTGAAACTTTTGTGCTCTTGCTGTAAAAACTTCTTTCGATATTTAGATGAGTTAACATGTTTTCAAAACTTCTTTTCTGATATTACTTACGATGTCAAGAGTAGCAGGAGGCTGAATGTCGAAAATCAGTATTCCATCATTAAATGTATCACTGATACCTAGTCGAGTGATGATTTTCACATTTGTGGATACCTTCATGGATAGCTGGATAAAAGAGAAAGGAGTGTTGGAGGACATGAATTGATGAACAGTTCTCTATTGGTAAAATCTTCTTACATGCAAATCTTCTTACATGCTGAAACAGATGAGGTCTGAATATTTTCTAAATGTTCAACATTATGTAAGCTTGTTTACATGCACAGCTGTTGATCTTATAGGCATGGGCGCTGGAGAGCGAATTCGTTAACTTAGATTGTATGGGCACAGAGCTTCTGTTGCAGCTGTGAATGGAGGCAGCGTTTATGTGTGCGATGAGGCGTCACTGCTCTCAGTTTAGCTGGAACATTACACATGCCACTGATCGTCCTTGTCGGCTGTTGTTTGGTCTGTCATGAGGGAGGGTGGTAGGCTTTGATCTGAGTGCGATGCAGATGTGAGGGATGATGAATATGCAGCAACAGCGCCGTATTAGGACGTGCTCAGAATTCGGAGAGCACCTGTGCATAGATCACTGTTGAAGGCCTGTTACTTTGTGGTCGTTCATAGCTGACCACAGAATTGTTGTTTGGCATAACTGGTTTCATTGGTGTCGATTGGACGCCACAAACCAGTGGCGTCAATCTGGTTTGAAATCTGGGTGTCGTGGATCCGGGTGAAAAACATTTAGATTTTTCCAGGCAAATTTCCTAATTACTTTTTTTGTCATTTACACCTAAATTTCCATTTATCCAGGCAAATTTTCTTACATTATGGACTAATTATTCTATAAGTCACCAGTTTTGAACATATATACAACATATAATAATATTTCACGACCCCCTGCAATCCACCATGACCCCCCATACCAAAATCTGGGGGTCACGCCCCCTCAACCCCCCGAATTGACGCCTGTGCCACGAACATCTGACCGCTCACAAGTAAACAGCTTGAGTGACCCAGGCTCTGATTTAAATGAATATAAAGGTGTAGCTGGCTGGAGTGTATGTGTGGTCTTTATTATGGAATCTTCAATTAAATTTCTGTTAATCAATTACGTTTGCACAGTTGAACATATAGAGCGAATATCTTGACGGCCCTACTTTATGGAAACGGACAAACTGTGCATGCTCAAGTAACGTCTCAGCTTCTGATAAAAAACGTTGATGCTGACTTTCTAATAGAAATCGGTGACTACAACCTGGTTATTGGTTTATTCAAACGATTCCTTAATTCATGTAAACTTTTATTTAGCTGTCCAACCTAATCTGAAATTGCAAGAGAAAGTGATTATTTTATATGTATTAGGGTCCATCCATTTATGACGTCCACAAAATAATCGGATTTTTGGCCCCTGTCCACATGTGTCCACATGAGCCATACCCTCTCCCCCTTGTGGACGTCCACATGCGGTCGACATGAAATGCACATTGCTCTCTTGAAACGGCTAGTAAAATGACCTTCCTGACCTAAAGCTGAAATTCGACTATATGATTGTAATTTATTTAAAACTACTATTATTATTTTTTATTCCGTCCAAAGACGAAATTCTGGTAAAAAAGGACGCCAACTTCTTTGCATGAGAAGGAGACAGGATGACGTCAGTGGACTCTGATTTTAATTTTCCATGTGGGGATTGACTCCCTCCCCTGTCCACATGCGTCCATCTGAGCCTGACCCCCTCTTCCCCCTCCGTGTGGACGTCATAAATGGATGGCCCCTTATGATGCAGAAGGTGATTATTTTATATATATTACGATGTAGTATTCTTACAGCAGAAGTCAGTTGGCCACAGAAGATCGCAGGGGTACAGAAAATTAGAAACGATGATATTAGACAAACATTAGGTAGCCAAAGAACTTTGCTAGACTAAGTCGTTCAGTGAATACTCCAATAGTTTGAACATGTAGACAGAATGACTGTTGACCGAATTCCACACAATGCACTATATGCAAGATTTGAAGAAAAAAGAAACAAAGGTAGACCCAGACTATGATGGATAGACAATGTAAATGAGGACATAGCATCACTTGGTCTGACACTGAGGGAGCAATGCCCTTGGCAAATGACCAAGGACAATGGTGGTCATTTATTCCTATCCATCGTCGCCAAGTGGCTGGCTCCAGTAATTGATGATTTCGTCATATCATAATTGAAGTGACCATCATCTATGGTGTATATGAGGTTCGAAATAAGCGAGTCAGACATGTTCCAGAGAGACTCTACCCAGATGGAAGTGTGCTCGTTTATGTATAGCGACCGTATCATTTGTGGCTTTGGCACTACTATAAATGTTCTAATGCACTAATTAGTTGAGATGCACTAATTAGTTGAGATGCACTAATTAGTTGAGATCTACATGCATCCTATGCATGTAGATCTTCATTAGCAACTTAACAAGAGCAGTGCTACTAAGTCAAGTCAATTCTTTTATTGCTCCCCAAAGAAACTCATAGATACAATCAATGAAGCATGACATAACACCAAATTAATAAACACACAAGCAAAGTAATGCATTAATCGTTGAAGAACAATTGGACCCCAGAAGGGACAAAGTCCCACTAAGTAGGGGCCCATAGGCAGAAATTACAGCAGAGTAAAGAATGGCAGGTGCATAAATCAGAGTAGGGGAAGAACCTGTAATTAAGAGTCATTAACTATTAACACTAAAAACTAAACCAACGGACATGCTCTGTGGGATGAATAAGTTTCCGATCGAGGTGCACGATTGTCTAGTGGTTAGCGTGCTGGACTGCCAAAAGAGAGTTCCGGGGTTCAAATCCTGGCCAGGGCAGAAATTTGGTTTGAGATTTCTGTTCCACCTGTGCCCCCTAGTCAACTCGGCTATGATGAGTACACTGATCGCACACTATTAGTGGGAAGATGAGGCGATGAGGGAGAGGACAGGCCACCTGCCCCCATATGCCAAGGCTAAGACAAAGAAGTCGCTAACACTTCAGACCCATGGCTGCCCTAGGACTAGCTTAAGGGACTGCTCTTCTCTTCTTCTTCTGTTCTATCATCTCACTCACCATCTTATTTGTTTATAATCGAGACCAGTAGTACAGAAATCTCGAAATACATGTAACTTTATTTTGTGACACAGATATTCACCAACTAAACAGATTACACGAATCTATTCATTAGAGATTTTAAAAACCTGCAGCCATTTGACCTGCTACAAATGCAAGCAAGCAGAGGCTAAACAATTTCAGGAATTATAGCAGGTAGAAGTCTTCATATCCAAATACGTTAGTTTATTAAAGCAAGGCCATTGTATAATATTCTATGGATAAACAAATTGCATTTTACCGATTAAATTTATGCATATTAATGGCAGATGATTTTAAATGATGGTGGAGAAAATGAAGAAGTGCGGAGTTCAGGCGGTAGATATGCCAAAGATGGGGCAGTGATGGATATGGCTGGTTGGAGAACGTAAGATGAGGAGTGACTGGGAGTCAAGAATGACTGAGGCAGAAGGAGTGACTGGGAGTCAAGAAAGACTTAGGCAGAAGGACAATTGAGTACTGAGGCGTAGGTGCAAAAAATATGGGTGGTTGCATTGAATTTGGTCCTATTTTCTTAACAGTAAAAATTTCATTTGAGGAGTGTTTGAACCCTTAACCCCCTAAATACGCTCATGATTGGGTAGACTGTGTTGGGGGCCGTCCATAATTTAAGTACGTCACGCTATTTTTGGCAAATTTTGACCAACCCTCCCCCTGTCACACTTTGTCACACATCCCGGGACCCCCCAAAAGTACGTCACACATCTCGGACCCCTCCCCGATTTTTAGTAGGCCTAGTACAAAAAATCCGGACAAAAGTCCCGTGTACAAATTCTCTCTCAATTGTTTGCGAGGGCTTTTGTCTGGGGTGGTTTTTGTCCGTACCCCTTCTTGCAGAATACATCTGTTACAACAGAAAGTTAAAAATCACTTTAAATTTCATGTTTGATATGTATGATAAATTTTTTTTATAAGCGTGACGTCACATGCTCTTGACCCCCTCCCCTCTGTCACAAACTGTCAAACTTTCTCGGACCCCTCGAGCGTGACGTACTTTATGGACGGCCCCTTGGCTGGATGGTGAAAAGTTTCAAGAGGTAGGTGGGTGGGGGTATTGCAGAGAAGGTTAGGTTAGTGGCAGAACTTTGAAGTTGATAGGGCTTCATATACTCCTTACGTACTATGACGAATTACTACGCTGTAATGCGTTCTTAAATAAGACTTTGTTTATTAAGGTGTATTATTTTAATATATGTAATTGTAGGCCTACAATGCAACCGAGCATTTATATCGCGTTTTAACAAAAAACAAGTCTTGCACGAGAGCGCGTTATGCTACATTCTTAGTCATAGTACAATGAGAATAGGTGGGTTTCTAATCTTGATTTAAATTGGACAACAGAATGATGCGGATTGCGGATTCACGAACTGAAACTGGAAGATCGTCCCATTCTCTAGTAGGGATGTACCGGTTATCCATTTGGTGCTCGGTATCTGCCAGTGAATGAGAATTAGTCAGTGTCACCTAGTTTAAAAAAATATATTTCTTATTTGATTGTTGACAATTATTTGTTGGACTCGGAGATTGAAACAGAATCTGTCGACGCAACCTTTTACTTACTTATACGGCCGACGATCGGTTTGCAGCAAGGTAGGGAACCATACAAACTTCTAAATCTCGAATTCCCGGATCACAAAGTACATATTTTTGGGTAGATTCAACACTGACAATATCGCTAAAGGCAATTTTTAGAAAAAAATAGAATTTAGCGTTATCTCAAAATTTGCAACATGCGTGCCAATATGAGACTAATATAAAATTACAGTTTTATAATTCTAATCCATAAAAACTAAGCACAGACAAGCCTAATTCTGTGTTGAAAATTTCTTATAAATCCAGTGAAATTCATAATCTTGAGTTACTAACTACAGAGGACAAAAATGTTTATGAAATAATGCAGCTATTCGGAGTATATCGTGGAGCTCAATCAGAAGCAAATTTGAAAACAATTTATTTTCGGTTGGCCACCTTCAATGAACATTCAAAATTGCAGTCAATCGCTTGATGGCGAACCGTAGCCATCATTGCTCATACATCATTGAATGTCGAATCTTTATTTAGTCTGAATCGGGTTGATGTGCCGTACACTTATTGAATGACTTTATGTGGTTTTTTATCCACTCTAATTTACAAATGCTCGCTAAAGACGCAATTTCTATTACGTCTGGTTAGAGTTACAGTAAGACTTCATCTGGAAGTATGTCAACCCACAGAGAGGACCAATATGTTGGTCCATACAGGCTGGAAAAGACGCTTGGCAAAGGGCAGACCGGTACGAGATAGGCTTATTGGTCATTTAACTATTCAATGTTCTATTTGTGATGTAAATATCATGTAAAGTAAAAGTCCGATTTTAGTATAATGTGAAATCAATGATTCCACAGGTGCAGGCCAACCGGCCTTTTTCTTATTGGTGCAGAATTGTTAAGTAACAGATTATCAAGGTTCGGTGCAAAGCGATGTTGTATGTGAAATTCACTTTATTTAGATGAAAAAAAATCGAAGTGACTAGTGTCCCAAACGTCGGCCTTCGAATCTCAAATACTAGCAGACCGACCGTCAGCGACTGTCAAAATTAAAAGTTTGTTATAACTTAAGAAGCTACTACTAATATCAGACTGTAACGGTTTAGCATGGGTGTTTAATCATTTCTGGAATCATATCTTGGCTAGTGGTAATTTGAGGCTGTCCATGCAATGCCTTGTTTCAATTAAAAGGATTCTTTTAATCGAAAACTGTGCTACAGTGTTAGTTACTATAATGGAATAAAATAAGAACAAAGTAGTAGTACTGATCAATATAGATGAATGCTGCCATGAAGAATAAATGATTCAGAGGAGAATAAGGAACTAACAGCAAGTCTTGGCTGTACCATGACTTTGGAATTCATTAACTGAAAGGAAAGTGTGGTGAACTTGTCCCTTATGCTTCACTTCAGCTTAACATTAACATTTAGGAATGTAATTTCTGGTCATTTGCTTCTTCAACTAGGTGCATTTGTTATTCAAGTACATGCTGCTTTTTGTTAACTTTAGGTAACAAAACTGTCTGATTTCAACTGGTTTCTATTTTCTTAAGGTCTGGTGAAGTTAGGAGTCCATTCCATAACAGGCAAAAAGGTGGCAATCAAGATAGTTAATCGAGAAAAGCTCAGCGAGTCAGTCCTGATGAAGGTATGCATTGTTTACTGTTATGACTTTCTTTGTGAGTCTTTGAGGGAGGAATGAAGACAGAAATCGGAATGTGATCCAGCTGTTGTTTATTAAGTTCAATAGTAATTTTGGGTTTAAACTGCACTTTTAAAGTACCTTTCTGTATTTTAAGTTCCATTCTCATCTAACACAATGCATGCTGGGACATAAATTCTCATAGCAAAGTAGAACAATAATGGATCTATGGCGTGGTTTGTATGTGTGACTCACTATTGATTGATTGATTGATTGATTGATTGATTGATATTTGATGCTGTTTATTGAAACGTCATGCAGCATACAAATCAAGTAATAACAATTCCACCTATGGCATTTCAAGTATTGGCTTCAGCAGGGCAATCCATAAGGGTCAGAAGTACTGCCACAGCTGAATTATCCTCTCACACAAGCAGTTTACAGACAGTTCCACATAACACAGCTTCATGAGTGTAATTTCATACCAAGAGTACTATATAAAGACATATGTGACGCAAGGGCTCAAAACTCATCGCTTTTCGCTTCCTAGATATCGAGCTAGAGGCCCAAATAAGAGAGAGGTGTTTTCGAATTTGCAATTCCTAAATTCAGCTGGTGTCCATGAATTTTTTTATACGTTGTAAAGTTGTAACCCGATTTTAATGTGGTTTGGTTTATTTGATACTGAATAAAGGCATTTACTGTCCAGAATAATTTCAGAAGAATGAAGTGATGATCGCAGAAGATTATGATGACACAAAACATCTTAAAGTTTTTAAGTTGAGTTTTTCACTTTTTGATCATTCTAATGAAACGAGTATAAATGTCAGTTAGAAAAAGATATTTTGATTCTGTAAAAAGTATTTTGCAGCAGATACATTATGGAATATAATTAAACAAAAAGACCAAAAAATGACAGGTTTTGAGCCCTGTGTCACATGTATTGAATTCCTTCCCTCAATAACATAATTACAGCAGTAATTGGCTCATTTTGTATATGACATGCTTATAGTAGTTTCAATTTGTATAAACATTACCTTAATTTAATTATAATATTTAAACATCAAAAGGAATGTTTTGACAATGTAAAAGTTGCAGACTTGTCAGCTTTGTCTAATACAGTGCTACTCAAACTGTCGTCTGTGGCCCGGTACAGGACCGTGAAGGTTTGGTTCCCGGGCCGCGTATTGACATAAGAAATTTTAACAGTATATGAATATTGTTGTAACTTTATGTAAGCAATGTATGACACTGGCTTACAACTGCAACTTCTTCATTAGGCAATAGGGTTTCCTCAGACCTGACTTGCAATTACGTCTTCTTGACATGGGCCCTTAGGTCAGTGAACTGGCTTGCAACTACCACTTTTTGATGGAGGCTATAGGGCTGTCCTTATATCATAAACTGGCTTGCAATTGCCACTTCTTGATGGAGGCTATAGGGCTGTCCTTAGATCATAAACTGGCTTGCAATTGCCACTNCTACTACTCAGAGGCGCTCCCGACTACAGCACGGATACTGTATCGGAGTTGCACGCCGAAGCGCATAGGCAACTGTAGGTAAAGGACTTGCTAGAGATAGAGCGGGAGTCGAACCCACGACCCTCCGGTTGAAAGCTATCGACTCAACCAAGGCGCCACCATGTCGCACGCAGTGCACTGGACACAAAAATATGACCAAGAACTGCACGAAGATTATCCCATACTTTGCTATGATGAACGTTAAAAATAATAGCAACTCCAATAAATTCAAATAAATTTACAGATTTTTTGACTTGAAAAAGTAAAAACCTAAAAAATGTTTTTAGGTTTTTTTTTAAAACTAAGTTTTTTTAAATGGGTCTGGACGTGTCCAGAATTATATAGTTAAATGATAATGATTGTGATGTTGATCAATGTTCCCTCTAATCTTTTAAAGTCTGCATTCACACAAAATATCCTGTGTGCAACATTTTACCAGCACTCAGCTATATTTAGAACGCCATGTAAAACATATGTGCAAACACATTTTTTAAAGGAAAAATTTATGTGAGCTCCAAGTTTTCTTCTGTGCGCTCATTTCACGACCTGTGTGCACACGCGCACAGCTTAGAGGGAACATTGGTGATGATGATGATGCATGTTATCATAATGCTTAGATATTGCAGTATATAAATAATGATGGTTGCACATAAGGATTATGGTGATGATGATGTATGCTAACATAGTGCTTAGACAGCGTAGTATATAAATAATGGTGGTAAGAGATAAAGATGATGGTGCTGACCGTCTACTGATGTCTATTGTTTGGTTGATGTTTGCAGGCCATTTACAAGATGGTGGGAACAGTCATGAAGATGCCAGATGACGAGTCAACACCGGAAAAGCGTACCGACAAAATATTCCGCCAGATGGATAAGAACCTCGACGGAAAACTATCACTGGAGGAGTTTATAGAGGGCGCCAGGAGCGACCCATCAATCGTCAGGCTTTTACAGTGTGAACCGAACGCACAGTCATAGATTCTCCCCTTCCTGGACTGGTTTCTCACCGTTTCATGTTATTTATTTGAAAAATATCTTTCTTTTGAAGTTGCTTCCTCTTAATTGTCAGGATCATCTTTACTAGGTAAAGTCTTGCCAATGTTCAGATTGTAGAAATGAACTCTGGCAGCGTCTTCTGGTGCCATGGACCAGAGGGGTTGTGCCAGACCTGAACACGAACGGCAAGCGAAGACTCGAGAATGTGCCAGCACGTATCGAAGGGTGCACAGTTTGAGCTTTCCTACTGGGGTATGGGTTGACTATAAGTTTTATAAATTATGATGTAAGCGATAGCGTTTTACTCTGTGATTTAAAAGGTACTGATTAATAACAAGGCACAGGTTCTGCTGCTTCATATCAGGAGCGTGTTATACCGACACTGCTGGATATGCGAGTGTTGAGGAAGTTAAAAGGACTTGACAATTTGAAACTTAGAGTTGGATTATGTGAAACAATTAAGATTTACTGTGGTTATGGGGATCTGTAAAGTAAGAGCACTGGTGGACGAGGCTGCTTTGCGGTTAAAACAGTTTCTGCTTGTTTATCTCTGGTTCTCGGTGTGCATGTGGCGTGTAGTTAGGCAGCTTCCAGCGCTTCAGAACTATTTCTAAGTCAAGGCATCAAAGAAACCAAAGAACTGTTCTTCTCTATAGCATGCAAATTGTGAGTGTTCAAGACTGCATGGAGATTCTTAATGCTTGCATGTGGAATGCTATTGAAACGTAGCAAGAATATGTTACAGTTCCAGATGTTTGATTTAAAGAAGCAAGGCTATGCATCTCAGCAAATATACTTGCTCTTCATATCAAGAAATTCCATTGCTGTACGTTTCTACTTCAATTTGTGGAAATTTAAAAAAGAATTGGCCTTTATACATAGACAAATTTAGCTGCCCAAGTAGAGAGGAAAGCGTGAATTTCGCTTGCTAGATCAAGGGCCTCATAAGGTATTTGGATTTTAGCATTATACATGTAAGTGCAACTTAAAAAGTGTTTATAATTTTGAATGATAGTGTAATGGTGTTTATTATAAATGAAGGAATGGCCAAATGCTTAACTGACAATGAGACTTGATGAAAGAATGAGTGCTTAGCCGCTGTGGTATGCATCTTTCAAACTAGCTAGATTGACTGTTTTGTTGGCTGTGAGTTCTAAATTTCTAGCCATAACTACGGTATATGGTATTCTCCGCAGCTCTTCCATAGCATGGCACACTGTTATAGTTTAGTTTCCGATGTGTCATTTTCCTTCCAGCATTGTTTTTCTATGTGTTCTGTTGTATTACGTGACATTTTTGTTGGGTTGCCAACGAAGTAACTTTGGTAGTTTGCTTGAAATTAGTACATTTATTATTTGCTGCAACGTCAAGGTTTGTAGTACTACAGAGCACTCCTCAAATTTCACAGGCAACTATATGAAACTTATACATACAATGCTGTCAGAGATATAACCACGTAACCCTGTCTGATTTTCGTATTTGATTAACTGAAGACTAATAAAATATACCTGGAATTTTAAAAAGTTAAGATTTGCTCCGATGATAGTGACAGAATGTCTAGATGCAGTCCTTAACACATGCTTTTCAAGGCTTTCCTTGCAGGTGGAGAGTTGTGACTCTAGTGAAATCGCTCTAATTCAAGACTTTATAATGGTTTGTCATTTTCTGTTCAAGTGTTTTCCTGTTACTTATCAAGACCTTACTCTGGAGCAGACCAATAATTTAATGGAAATAATTGTTTTCACTCAGCAGCCTAATATTGTACAAGACATCACTGAATGTTGAGAGCTACAATTGATGTAGCAATTGGACATCTGTAATCTGTCTTTAATTTATAATAATGTATGTATCTTAATAATTTTGTTTTTTGTTAACGATCCTGCTTTTAAATTAAGCTTGTGAGCCCTTAATCGTCTTCACCCAAATTTTCTGCTATACTGGTGCACACAATTTGTCAGGGCTCTGAGGTAGTGTACTGGAAATAGTTGTGTCATTCACTATGACTTACGTAAGAGACTGGAAATTTAGTTGACATAGTGTCATCTGCTTTAGTTAGTTTTGCATGAGGAATTATCATGTGAATATTATGAGTCATTATTATATTACGCTTATGTGCTAATGTTACGAGTGTGTTACAAATTGTGAGTTTTCTCCTTCTGACGCTGCTAGTTACACAACTGCTTCGATACTCTTATTTAGTCAGCTGTTGCGGGCATGCTGAGCAAACGAACTAAGCAATTGAAAAAAAGGCTTATGATATAGAGCTGGACTTGCTAACGGCCAGACACATATTAGCATATAGGGAACACCGGGTCTGTGCGGAACGAGTTTCTGGAATTGTTTGGATTGCAAATGGATGTCATAAGTAAGTGCTGTGCTGTGGGACATGTTAGAGGATTGGAAATTGTTATTGGGTTGGTTAGGATATCGTACGTTGCCCTTGACGATCATCGTTCTCTTGTATTAATAGGTGTATATATATGTATAATGAAAACATTGTTGGGAATGGTAGAAGAGGTGTGAAACACCAGTTGGAGAGTAGAGAGGAGACACTGAGGGCAAGAAAAGGTCTTTGTTGTGCTGAGAATAGAAGACAAAAATGCTATTGGAGAGGCATGTACTGTGTTCCGAGTTGTACTGCAACATGGTATAGTCCAAGTGTGGGTAAAATACCCGAACATTTCAAGACAGAATAGTGTTTCCATTAGAGTCCAAAAAAGGGTGTATACTCATGTTCTGACCTAGAATTTTTTACGTATACTAGTTGCTAA
>SACV01246119.1:0-10549 GCA_003999395.1 Eisenia fetida | reverse complement strand
TGGCTGGTGTACAGTGTAATGTATGTGCACATGTCAGGTGTAAATAAAGGCCACTCACTTATTATCTGAATAGAATCATATGAAATCTCTTGAAGATGTGTGATTTTTCTGGGCTAAATTTAGAATAGTTCATGAACCTTGATGGCTTTTCACAGGAAGTGGCATAGGCGATAACGATAAGACTTAGTCGAGCTGCAAAACTAAAGCATTTCTTAAACTTTAATCGTTTGTTACTTTTAAACAAACATTTAAAAATCAAAGTCTAACTTGATTGCAGACCTGTTCTGCTAGATTGTTTACATAATTATGACAATTATAGCTGCAGTAACCTAGAAAGAAATGGAAAATTCTAACATAAATCATGATCTGATTTTTAAAAAAAAATCGGATTTAAAAAAAATCCGATTTTTTATTTTTTTCAAAAAATCGTGATTTTTGCCAACCCAGTGTTTTCTTCTATTTGATTTGTAATGTAATGACACTTACAGTTTACATTGGTAGCAAATTTATTGGTAGCAAATGTGTTGATGGACAGAAATGAACGCTACAGTGGTATGCAGACCTGAAACAAAATAATTATTAAGTACTAAGTGCAGTGCTGGACTTTAACTTTGTGAGGCCGTAGTCGATTAACGTTTGAGAGTTCCTTGCCTCACTATTTAAAAAAGCAGTTGACTCAAAAACTCGCTGCATGTCACCTATTTGGGCAAAATTTGAGATCCTAGTATTGGAGGTCATATTATTAGCATGATAGTTATTTTTGTAGGTATCAGAAGAGTAATTACCAGACTTGTGATCTCGAGACCTAAGGTCTGAAACTGGAGTTCACTCGAAACCTGATGGCTAAGGTCTTGGTCTTGAGACCTGGTGACCAAGGTTTGGTCTCAAGATCACGTGACTGAGGTCTTGGTGTTGGTACAAGGTCTTGGTCTCAAGACCACGTGACTGAGGTCTTGGTGTTGGTCTCGAGACCAGATGGCTGAGGTCTTGGCCAAAAGTAATTAAGCTGTCTCTTAGAACGCTATCAAGTACCATGTGATAGCAACTCTGCATTGTAATGACTTCATGTTCTTCTGTCAATTGAAATTCATGGCTATAGGACATTCAATGCAAATTCTGTATAGATTGTGTCTGATTTCGTATTATTGTGAAGGGAACGATGTTTTGCTGAATTGGCTACCATTTTGTTATAAGTGAAATCTGGGTTTAAGAAGGCATGTAGTATTGCCTGTATTGTTTGCCTACGGTATGATGCCAGTTGTATGGCACATGTCGAGTACCTCTAAAAGATATGATGCTAGAGCTAAACCGGGACACTTGACTGTTCATGGTTGAATGATTCTTGTAAAGCCTGCTAAGGTCTCCGCAGACAGGCATTTGCGGACTTGGCAGGGAATTTTCATTCAGCAGGAACTGTTTTTTTATTTGTTTCAAATGTAATCACTGCTTTTAGATGATTCCCTAAGGACATCTTTGCATGTGTTGCAAAGGTGTTGAAACCACCTTAAATTTTTTTTATCATTTTGATTGTGAATTTTCAACATAATAGAGTGTGTATATCAGGGTAATGAAATGTAGGCCTACAATATGTGTGCGTTTGAGGAGTTAAACACTCCTAGGGCCAATTGATACAGATATGCTAGAGGTCACTAGTGTTTGACAAACCTCTTAGAATTCTTTGAAGAGGTTTATGAGAGGATAGAAGGACAGCCTGTAAATGTAAGTAACCTTGATTTTGCCAAGGCATTTGACATAGTTGTAGGGATGTTAAATGATAATCAGAAATCCGATTATTGGCTTCAACAACAATTACTGGTTCTATTTCATGACAAAACAATAAACGATAATATTTTCAACATATTTCTCTTATGAAAACAAAGAAAATCCCAGAAAATTATTAATTCTTACATGCGTTTAGTGCTTACGATTGTTGCCATCCAATATGGCGGGCAGATAAGAAGGTGTGTTTGCTTAGCATTCGTGAATGCTACATGCATCATGCATTGTAAATGGCGACATCAATTTAAACAGAGAGATTGTTTTCAGTCACTGGACTTTGATAAGCGATCTACGTAACAGACTTCAGAACATAGTACAGTCATTTGTTGTCTAAAATAAGGGTAAGGACTTGTATGTTATGTAGAGGTTGAAGAGATGTGGACCAACGTGATGGAAGCCTATAAGATGTTACTTGAAAGGAAGCACTACAGTGGGAGAGGTTCTCTAAATTAGCACTGAATAAGGCTACTTGGGTACACAGGTATAAATTATTTAAGAAACTGAAAGAAACATTATGGCAGAAATTTTTTGGTGCAGGAGTTGTAGACTTGTGGAATGGTTCAGATCAAGGATTGTATTGTATTGTATCTATACAGTTTTATAGTGCTTCTTGCAGTGCACACCAATCAGAAGCGCTTCCAGTGCAAGAGACCCAGAGAGAAGAGAGCAGGGATGCACAGACCATGGGCCGAATCCGGCCCCTGAGCGTGCTATATCTGGCCCTCGCAGAAGGTTAAAAAGGAGAAGAAACTTCTTCTGAATGATGGCGATCTTATCAATGCGTTTAAACTTCGTTGAACTATTAGGAATTTTGCAACTTATTAGAATCTAATACAGCTCTGATAGCATCATTATCAAACCACAAGCATCAAATAGGCTAATTAAGTAAATTTTGTTTTTGGTTCCTGACACTTGACTTTCAAAAGTTCAGATCATAATTAATTTTGTCTTTGGCCATCGAGTGCTTGCCCAAAAAGGTTGTGCACCTCTGACTTAGATAATAGTACTGCCTCAGTGGACGAAATTTCATCTCTATCCTTCTGTACAAAGATATACTAAACTTAGCTTGGCAGCATGTTTTTTCCCCAGCTTTGAACTTCTAACTATCGAATGGGGGGTGCGCCGTAGTCGAGTGGTGACGTTTGCGGCCATTAGACTGCGAGGTCCGGGGTTCAAACCCGAGACAGGGCAGAAATTTTAAACGAGATTTCTGCTTCATTCGCACCCCAGTGATGGTGAAGGCGTGTCACCCGTGGAGGGTGAGGCCATAAGACGCTGCTATATAAAACCTAAATACCTACCTAATCTAGGTCATAATCACAGTTGCGTCTCTTGTCAGCTTTGATCTTTATTAAACGATTATTGATTTATTTGATTGATTGAGTGTCACAGCTTTTAAGAGGAAGCTAGGAAAATTGTGCTATTGAACTAATATTTTGTGTTGAGTGCTAGTATTTTGTAGTGTTGTTAACACAGACTATACGTCTTCTGAAGCATTTAAAATCCATTGTTACGTATGTTGATGCCTAGCATATTGCTTGACAGACTGTTACTTCAGTAATATCTGGAATCCATAATTCGCATTTGCATTGTAGTTACATTGTACCCGGTAGTTGCTTTGTAGTTGCATTTCCTTATTGCATTTAGTTTTCTTATTACATTTAATTTATGTAAATTTACTTTAAGTACTATTTCTTGGCCCTGTTGTTGTTGTATACAGGAATGGGCTTCAACATGATAACTCTTTCCAGCTTTGTTATCGTACAGCAGCATTTTGTGAAGCATCGGGCCCTTGCAGCTGGAATGTCGGCCGCCGGAATATCGGTTGGCACTCTGATCGGAGGACCGGTCGTGGGAAAGCTCGTGGAAGCGTTTGGCTGGAGAGGTGCGCTGCTGATCTTGGCTGGAATAGCTGCAAACGGTGCTGTTCTTGGCTCTTTTTATCGACCGGTGACAACGATTCGGGTTTCTGTAAATAGTTCAGGCAACGAAATGATTGATAGGAAAATTACTAAGTCGGATACAGGCACAGCAAAGATTGTGAAGAACGACGGGCTTCGTGGTATGCTGGTCCAACTCTATAAAGATATGACCAACTTCAGCTTGTTCAGGAATACAGCTTTTGCTCTGTGTTGCTTTGGCACGTTCTTTATGAACGTCGGTATGGTCGTCTTTTACCAACACACGCCTAAGAGAGCAGTGTTTCTAAAAATCGAACGGGATTTGGCAATTCTTCTACCGACTGTTATGGGTGTTGCAACACTGGTTGCTAGGATCATTGGAAGTATCATTGGAAATATGAGTTGTACTAACAGAACCCTACAGTATGGATTGTCTATCGTTTTAGCGGGGATTCTGCTCATTGTAACCGCCACAGCCAGCTCCTTTACTGCTGTAGCTGTGTTAAGTGCAGCTATTGGCTTCCTTGGAGGTAAGGCTTTGTTTGATTCTTGCTTTTATAAATTTGCAGATAATGATTTTACAGATGTTAATGATTACTTCACATCACTTTTGACATGCATTTAGGTTGCTGGACAGTATTTTATTTATTTATTATTATTATTACTTGATTACTTATATTAATTACCGGGTAGAACTTTGAAGATCCTCTTGATGGTGCTGCTGACCAGCCAGTTTTATTTAGTAGCTCAATAAGAATAAAAGTTGATTCGTTATAAAAAATTATGCAGTTTCTTAGAGTATGTATTGCTTCTGTAGTTTGTGAAAATTATTATTCTTTTGAAGACTCACTTTTAATGGACTTGCCTTACATGTTTTCAATGTTAACTGCTCTATTACAGAATTGCATTAAATAGATTTTCATTGAGGATTTCTATAGCGCCCTTCAAGGTGACTACTGAGGAGCGCTCCCAATTGTGGATTCCTGAGCTGGACCAAGTGGAGGATTCTTTGTATTCATCAGCCAAACTACTTACAATTTCATGAGAAGCTGTTTATTTCTTTATTACATGTAATTTACCGTGACTTTAGCAACAACGTTTGTGCACTTGCATATGTCTGTATTATGTATGGCTGGTTCCACACGTATGCATGGGTCCACCTTTGGTGATTTTTTCAGCTTACTGTGCTCAATTTTGCTAATTATTGATTGAAAACATTCACTCATAATGACATTTAGCTTCATGTAGACCAGCACAGAGAGCGCCTCTGAGTATATTACCTTGAAGGGGCGATATATAAATATTCCATGAATAAATACATACTGTTTGCTACGTGTGGTGTTTATGGAATCAGTTTTCAACATATAGAAGTGTGGTTAAAAATTAGAGATTGAGAGGTACTGGTTAACTGGTTCCATGCCTTGTAAAAAATATCACCTGCTGTTCATCAGAACGTGACTAATGATCCGTCTAACTATTTTGCAGGCTGTGCCTTGACTGTTCAGACAACGGTCATGAGCGACTTGGTTGGTGTTGAGAATGTGGCCCGTGCGCAGGCGTTTGTGCTCGTCTTCTCAGGTCTTGGATCGCTTATAGGTGTGCCATTGGCAGGTAAGTGAAATATGAGTAATCAAGAAGAAGGAATGCATTGTAGTTAAGCTTGGATCTTGCCGGTTGTAGATTTTTTGAAAATCGGTTCTGATATCCCAAGCAAGGTTACAAGTTTTCACCAGGACATGGAAAGAAGTGGTTTTTATTGTGTTCGTAGATCCAGTTTCGAACATACAGAAGTGCAGTAACTTTAAAAGATGTGGCAATCAGAATGCTGATTGTTAACAAAGAGCATGGTTTTAAACTTCAAGATGTGTCTCTTGCCAGAGAGCTATGTTTATAAACACAGTTTTGAATGTGAAAAGTGCAGCAGGCTTAACTACAATGCATTCCTTTCTAGCGTATGAACCGGGTTCTGGATTGTTTTTTTATATAGATGACGAATAGGCATGCATGAAGAAACTATATACAAAGCTTATTTAATTGATTTCATGTCATTCCAGATGCAGCTGTGTCAGCTGGATATACTCGCCATTACGAATATTGATTGATTGAGTTTGAGAGGTACTTCTATGCTGATACCATGCCATGGAAAAATTTAATTCGCCATTTCTTACAGATGTTCAGTGGCCAGACGTTTATGTCACAAGCAGCAGTGTTGTGAATTTAAGAATGTGCCTCTCACCCACAGGGTTGAGGGTATAATGGTCACTATTTAAAATCTCAATACCTTTACCTTTTATTAATGAGATGATAATCTGTTGCACTGAGTTCATTGGCAGAAACTGCAGTTGCAGCTATGTAGTAGTTAATATAAATGTTGATGCTGGATCATGCACGCTGTTCCAGTATTTGGTTTCTAGGTGAAGAGGCCAATTAGTTACGTAGTCCATTTTTAGTTCCGCCTCAAGGCTATTATTTACATTTTATCTCATACAATGAAGTAGTTCACCTATTTACTCGATACATAATAATGTAACAGTCCTGCATGTGGGTTTTGAATGTGTTCATTTTGAAAAAGAGACGCCTGTTATGAACCTCTAGGGGCCGACCATAAAGTACGTCATGCTCGAGGGTAGGGCTGCCAACGGTTATCCATGTGCACATTTAACCGACTGATGGTAGCTAACCATATCATAACCATCATTTCTCAGGCTGGAACGCTTAGAATTTAAATATCTCATGGTGATCAGCTCTTTTCGGCTGTGGGAAAGTCTTTCTGGAGTGGCCTTCCTCGCAGTTTTCACCTATCCACTACTACCACAATGGTTCTGTTTTCCTCGAGCTGGGAGGACATGTTTCTTCAAACAGATGTGGTTGAGGCAATTTGCAGATAAAATATTGTATTATGCTGAAACATGTTACTCGCCTGGTCATGGAAGTGAGTATCCAAAACTAAAAAGTGTGATATTGGTGAGGAAGCATACATTAAGGACGTTCCCACAGAGGGGAAGAGGGGTTACCACAATGGGGACAAGGGGGAGGAGGGTCAAAGCTAATAAAGACATCCCCAATACACGAAATGTCTTGAATTAAAACTTACCTTTTCTTCCACCCACACCCTATTTATTTGCAATGTAAAATGTAGAGACTTTCTGAGGAGGTAATCACCATGGGAAGCCGAGCTTAAAACAGTGGAACATTGTGTTGGATTCTGTGACCGAAAAACAATTTCATTAAAACTCATATTAAGTATAGTAGCCTGTAGAGGCATAGATGGATATACATGTATATAAGATTTACTGGTTTATAATGTTAAAAAACCTATCCATGCAGGAATACACATTATATAAATGTTTCTTAAAAATTATGGGATGCCCATTTTGGGGGAGGGGTTTACGGAAAGGGAAATGAGGAGGGGGTGAAAAATGTCCTTTTTATAGGGGACGTCCTTAATGTATGCTCCCTGACGTCCTGCAGTATTATCTACATGCAGGTTTCACATTTGTGTGAGCATATCTAGTTGCGTACAATGTATAAAATCATGTTTTTCTTAATTTGATCTCATGTCCTTTTTTTAGGTTGGATATTTGACAGAACAAACAACTACAGCATTCCATTTTACACCGGTANATCGTTGGTTGCATGTTCATCAGTTTCTCCATTTTCTACATGTCGTTTGTCGAACATTTTGAAGCAGAAAGCGCCGCCACAGGTTGGGTCGGATCACTGTTTCTAGCAACTGGAAGCATACTAGGTAAGAGCAGTGACATTCTGTGATTGTGTTAATTTGAATAAATTGATTGATGCTTCTCTTGTTGTATTGAGGTATGAGTAATGCTTGAATATTGACAGAAAATGACATCACAAACAGTGTGACATCACAAACAGTGGGTGGTGCTATCGAGGAACCAGAGTTCCTGCTTATGTGTCAACCATTTAACTTAATTTGATGCCTCATTATTACGGGAAGCTAACTCAGAAACCGGCATACAGAGATCACTCAAGTAAGATGGAGCACAACCTGTTAGGAATTGTCAGACAAGTGCTGTAATCCTATATGCAGTGCATGGGAAGATAAAGAAGCCAGTGGAGGACATCATGCATGTAGGTAGAAACAGAGGAATATTTAGGAGTGTGACCAATAAGGTGGGCAGCAGAACCTGGTCAAGATGCCCTATTAAACCCAATGAAGGACCAACAAGGACTGGGCAACAGTGATCAATTCTGCTTGTGACAAAGGCGTGCACAAGGACCACAGTAGCGTCATGGGAGAGGGAGCGCATGACAACACGTAACTGAGGGAGCTCGTAGTAGCAGCAGCTTTGAGTGCCCAGGTTGACATGCTCAGAGAAACCGAATTCCTGGTCTAGTATCAGACCAAGGTCACGAATCGTGGTTGAGAAGGCATGTATTTATGTATATAGCACTCTTCAATGACCTCGTAATGTGCTGCATGTATAACTATCTAACATAAGACTGTTTGAAGATGAGTGCTGAACACTGTACATGTACACAGAGGTAAATTCTTACATATACAATGGAGCATTGACTCCAAGAGGGAAGTCGTACACAGAAGAGAGTCTATTGTGCCTGGATTGATTTTCAGAAGTATGTCTTTACGAGATGTAGATCACCAATGAATGGATCACAAGTATTGTTTGCCACTGTGGAGCCGACGACCAGTACAGCCTGCTGTTAGATGTATAGACTCTCACTTTAATTGTGTGCACGGTTGAGCAATTGATTCACTTTATTGGTTACATTGATGATCAGTTGAGAAGTGTGCGGAGTCCTATAATGTACAGGGATAACCTATGAGATGAGAACACTTTCCAAAGTGGTGACTTTTTAGAAATAGAAAGATTTGTGTATAATTAAATAAAACTTCCAAGGATGATACCCGCAATCTTGTGCTACGTGCCTCCATCTGTTGAACTCTTAGGACCCACGACACCCCAGTTTTAAAACCCGGACCCAAGGTTCCCCCCAGTTTTCAAACCAGATTGATGCTTCTGTGATGATTATACAGAATGACAGAGCTGATATGAAGAAAATGTCCACCTAGAGAATGAGACAATAGTCCATTGGTAAATGTAAAAACATTCGGTGGGTATAATCTTGGCAACTGTGTTTTTTACAAGCAAATACCTCACTGATCTTGAAATATGTGGTTGCCTATTATTCGGATTGGTCCCAGGGATGCGGTAATTTGAATAGTTACACCAACTTAAACTAGACTAATTCTCAAATCAATTCAAAATCAAAAAGTCTTTTATTGCCAAGGAGAATAGAATATAAAAACAGAAATAGTTTTATGTTAATTGCTTGATTGCAATAGGAGGCCCAAAAGGGATCTTAGATCCCGCTACCTAGGGATGCCAAAGTCACAGAAAGAAGTTAAAATAACATCTGGTAAAGGCAGCTTAACACACAACCTAACTAACAATGGTAATACATTCAAGTAGTATAAAAACCAAGATCAGCAACTTTAAATTATGTAGACATTATAGGTAAGTATTTGAGAAGGTCAGTTAAAGAGAGAATTAAGGATGACCCAACCAGTATATAGTAAAGGTAGTGGTATATAGTAGTGGTAGAGGTTTTAACGCTGACTACAAGTCTTCCGAACCACTTCAAACCTATGTAATGTTATGTTAATTAATTAGGTTATGAATGGAGAACTAAATAAATTCAATTTTGATATGTTTATAAATAGTAATAACTCGCTGGAGTGTATGATTATTTAGTGTATCACAAACTCATAAATGTTGAAATGGTAAACAAAGGCATTTAAAATGTCGTAAGATAATTATCGCAGACCGCATAAACTCCATAGTCATTAATTTTCTACTTCATACTGTCCGTATGATGTTGGCTGTGTTGTTATCTATGTCCAGATCTCCTGTGCAGTGGCCGAGTTCAGTGCAGACAAGATTGTGTCATTTACATGAGCACTCTTTGATTAAACAAGGTGTGGTTGTGAATGATGCAGTTACCCCATACCAACTGCACAACTCCTTCAGGGGCTGGAACTTCTTTGCTCGGCATTGGCAGCAACCTATCATCTTGCAGTTGTCATCCAGGTTGCAAGGGGTTGAGGATGATTGGATCTAGAATCTAAATCAAGGTCCTGTGACCAAACACTAGCCTCTACAATAATAAGTGTACATGTGCTCACTTGACGTGTGTTCTAATCACGCACGCACCGTGGGCTGGTGTGAGTTTGCCAGTTTTCAGTGTTTTGGATGGATGCCATCTGAGATTACTCACTGTAGAAGGTGCTGCATATGAAATAAGAAAATCTATAACCTTGAGCATTCTAAGTGGCTAAGCTGTCAAAGCCAGACTTAGTGACACAGTAAGCCGGATGAGCAACCTCCCATCCCTTCAGGAATAGACTCTTGAACCTTCTGTGCTTAGGTTTAATTGCACCTGTTTAAATTATCACTGCATCTGAGTATTTATGAATTAATTAGTTATGGGTAACTTTAAACTTTTCACAGGTTCCTTGAAGTGCCTTGCCTGATTCATGCATATTTTTGGTTGTCCATTTTAGGAATAGTTTACAGTGGTTTCATCAAATTCTATGGTTGTCGTGTTGTGGCTGTCGTCGGTGGATTTACGTGGTTCTTTGGATTTGCGCTCAGTTCTCTGGCACCTAGTGTCGGTTTCTTGTACTTCAGTTATGGCTTAATTGCAGGTGTGTACATGCTTCTCTTTATTGACTCGATGTAATCATGTTTTCTCAGGGTTGGCACGATTTAAATCAAACGATTTAAATCGTTGATTTAAATCGATTTAAATCACGAGTTAAATCAACAATAAAAATCATGATTTAAATCAATGAAGGAAATTTTCTATTATTATATATAACT
>SACV01244062.1:0-10452 GCA_003999395.1 Eisenia fetida | reverse complement strand
GCGGTGGACTGTAGGGAGCCGGAGATACGGGTCAGTTCTGTCGACAGCGAGCCGCTTGCAAGATCTACAGCATCAAGTCCGGAGCTAGTGGGCTGCAACCTGTCTGTCATTGATGAATGCGAGGTCGGAGCCATTGCCAGCTCCATGGTTTCCAGTCAGTCAGTGATGTCAGCATTAGCTGTACCAAACCTCCAGCCTCTGTGTCTGTCAGATGTGGAGAGCAGTGCGTGTTCTACACCAAGGCTTCTGACACCTGAACCGTGGACTCCAGAAGGCAGTCAGTCACCTCTTCCAAGAAGACGAGGTATTTCCAGGCCTATAATTAATGTAGGTGCTGTAGACACGTAAACCTTTTCAGTTGCTGGCAGGCCCGGGCAGGGGCGTCAATCTGGTTTGAAAACTGGGTGTGTTGTGGGTCCTGGCTTTAAACTGGGTGTGTTGTGGGTCCTGGTTTAAACTGGGTGTGTTGTGGGTCCTGGTTTAAACTGGGTGTATTGTGGGTCCTGGTTTAAACTGGGTGTGTTGTGGGTCCTGTTTTAAACTGGGTGTGTTGTGGGTCCTGGTTTTAAACTGGGTGTGTTGTGGGTCCTGGTTTTAAATTGGGTGTGTTGTGGGTCCTGGTTTAAACTGGGTGTGTTGTGGGTCTTTCTATGTTTCAAATTGCTATAAGCTGTCTCAATGGACTGATCTTGTGACTGTTCACGTGATTATGGCCTCACTTTGGTGGTAAATGCTTTGTGCAATAGACTCAGGCACTATGGAAGTTTCTCATTAACGATAATTATAGGCTGTGTACTTTTAAGAAGGCTCACGGGCCTTAATCAGAGCAAAGTTCTTCTTGCCACTGATTTCGTTCGCTTTCCTTGTCTTTCAAAGTGAATATTAGCAAACATAATAACGGCTCAACATTCTTCTTCTGCACAGACTCGGTACAGCAGGTCTAGACTGTAATTGACCTTGACTGTGAGACTCTATGATGCTCAGGTATTCTGAAGATTTAAAAATACGAAAACATGGGTATGGTGAGCCACTTGTGTGAGTGTGTTACTGTGATGCTTGTTATATGGCAGGTTGTTTTGTTTGCTTTCAGGGGTGAAGGGGGAGTCTTCAGTGACGTTGTCATTGGCCTCTCGGTCAGAATCAAAGACGGTTGGCTCAAGACGTATCAGCAGTCTGAGTATGTTTAAGCGGGCACCAAGTCTTACAACGCTTTACAGTGAGAGGTCACCTACAAAGGAGTCCGTGTCCTTTCCACTCCTCAATGTCTCTTTACTTCAGACATTACCAAGTGAGTTAGTGTTTGTACTTCTGGAATATAGAACTTGATCCTTCCCCACTCATCCGGTGAGTAAGTAAGTTTGGTTGTGCATGGTGGCTCAGTGGTAAGTTCTGTGCCTTGTGTCCAGAAGGTCACAGGTTCGAATCCCACTATAGCCGCCATGTAGGGACCTTGGGCAGGTCCTTCACTCTTAGTTGCCTGTAGCGCTTCGGCATTTTAACTCCGACATAGTAGCACTGCTGTAGTCGGGAGGAGCGCCTCTGAGTAGTAGTGGGCTTGAAGAGGCGCTTTAGAAATATCCGGAATGAATGAAGTAAGTAATGTTTCATCTAGTCAGTGACAAATGTGCATGCACACTAGTAGATATTATCTAAATTAAACTATCTTTAAGGCAATGTTTAGTAGCGTTTCAGATAATGATAATTGGCTCATTTAAGGCTCAGCTTAAATTCTAGTGTCCAAATATATGGGCCCCCTAATCCCCTATATTATTATTATTTCATTTATTGGTCTTCACCTGCTACTAATCCATAAGAACCACAACAGGATTCTCTGTAATCTTTTTTTTCTTTTATTAGTTTTTCTTCTTTTATGGTTGTTGCTTTATGTAAGAGTGCTTTGCTGTGGTTACCGACCGAGAACGCCTGTACTTAAATCATAATGTGTTTTACCGGTAGATTCATCTACCTCATCCTAGTACTTCCTATCTATTCTTGTTCAACATGTTCTAGACTTCTCTTTACTGGTTTCCAGCGGTATTGTGAGACTGCATGTGATAGAAATATATTTTGGTAATTTAGGGGCCAACTCGTATAAGCTAGCTAGGTTTTCTGTCTCCTTTTGCACAGTATCTATACTCTGATTTGTGTTCACTGTCTTTGCACTCTGTTACGATTTCTGTGTCAATAAATTTCTTTGATTGATTGATTGAATTAATAGGTAAAAAATTTCTTTATATCTCTATGTAGAGCTTATGTACAATAAATAAGAGCGTGATTTCAGGAGATGAACTGGAAGTGAACAGGTTTTATTTGTGGTGTCGTGATCTTGTGTTAGTCCTGTAGAACTTAGTCATTGATAGACAATGACAATTATAATGTTAACTGTGTCATGTTATAGAAGAAGCCTGTCTGCTGATTTGTAGAATGCGGGTTATTGTATCGCATTGCATTTGTTAATTTATAAAGTGCTTCTCGCAGAACAAACTACCCAGGGGGGGGTGCTCCCTGTATGAGAGCTGTATTGTTTTGTGATAATGCATGTCACCAGTCTAATCTTGCTGATAGACAGAAAGGTTTCAAAGAGGCATCTTATTAATGAACTGTAGAAAGTACTTTTTGCACTTGCCTCTTTAGCTGGTATGAAAAGATGATTTAACATGCTTGCACAAAGAGCAGAAGGGCACGGGTTCAACACCTGCTACTCTATGAGGTTGACTCAGCCTGTGACAACATGGTGCTGTAAAATGAGTAGAATAAATGGTGGGACAAATGATAGCGCAAATAGTGGAATAGGTGGGAGCCTTGCATAGCTGCCATACAGTAAAATTTGGCTCGTATTAAACTTGTTATCATCTGTTACTACTCCATCATGTGATTCAACTGTAAATTTGAGTAATAAAACAAATATTTTTATTGGTTGTATTATTTGTGGTCTTCAAGAAGGGGGCTTCTTTGCGCATAGACTTAGTTTGAATTCGACTCATGTTAAACTTGTGTTATTTGTGTAGATCCTGGTGGCAGTAGTGGAGCAGCCTCTGGCAGTGGTTTTGTCAGCAAGATGCTTCTGGCAAGTGCAGATGCCGTGTGTGCAGCTGTCTCGCCATTCACTGAATCCGAAGAAATCCTTCTGTGAGGATTTCCTCCTTCGTCTCTTTGCTTTTGAATGACCATGCTTGAAGTGCAGTTTCGTTTATTTACGGTTTAGAATGGTTGTTAGTGTATGATTCTTGGTAGTTTGGTATTATTTGTTTGGTAGTACTTTGGTGCGGTCTTGTTATTTGTGTGTATATATCAATTTGCTGAATATAGCTTGTTTTAAATACTGAATAAAGGTGCTGAGTTCTTCGGCATGATTGTCATAGTATTCTAGTTCAATTTTGATATTGGTAGTTCTTTAATATGGCTGTGATCACTCTTTAGTGTGATTATGATTAGGGCATCATGGTGGCTCAGAGGTGGTGTTTGGTGCCTTCGATGCGGAAGGTCACGGGTTCAAATCCCATTCTAGTCGCCAAGTAGGGACCTTGGGCAAGTCCTTCACTCGTAGTTGCCTGTATAACGTGATGTGGCACCCTCTGTGGCTGCCTTGCTGCTAAATTCTACTCCTGTGATAGCCTGCTATCATCCGTTCATACTTTACCTGTACACAGTATGCGATGTGTCAAGTTGTATATTAAACGAAAATATTATTATATTATTATGCTTGTGTAACTTGATTGAGGGTGTTCTTTTATGTGATGTTTATTGTTGTTTAGTGTAATTGTTCCTTATAATATGCTTATTTCAGGGACGACTATGAGGAGAAGTGTGTCATGAACAATTACTTTGGCATTGGACTTGATGCAAAAATTGCTCTGGAGTTTCATAACAAGCGCGAGGAACACCCAGAGAAATGTCGAAGTAGAACAAAGAACATGATGTGGTACGGGGTGCTTGGGGGCAGGGAAATCTACCACAGGACGTTTAAGAACCTCGAGCAGAGGGTGCGACTAGAGTGTGACGGTCAGCTGATACCTCTTCCGAACCTCCAAGGAGTTGCTGTTCTTAACATTCCAAGGTTAGGCCCATCAATGGCCTTTGACTTTTGTGTTACATTCACATCTTTTACTTTTTTGACATTTCGGTGACTTTACATGGTACACATAGTGAGACGTTATGTCGTGATTAGGCGTTACATCTTATTTCTTCAAGGATGTCTCTGGCAAATGCATAGATCTTCAGTCGCCTCGATTACTGTAACTCACTTCATGAATTATAGAGCCAATCATGAAGCTAAAACTCCCAAGCGTTCTGAATTACAGAGCTAAATTATTTAGCGTGTCTAACAAGGAACTTATAATTACTGTGCTTAAATATTTGCACAGGCTTCTTGGGACAGATAACTGATGAAACGTTGAACTCTGGTCATGGCCAACTATTATGTCTAAAGTTGGTCATGATTCTCCTTTTCATAATTATTTGTAGCCTTCTACCTGTATCTGTCTGTTTTGCTCAATGTCTCTCTACTAGTATCTGTCTGTTCTGCTCAATGTCTCTCTCCTTGTATCTGTCTGTTCTGCTCAATGTCTCTCTCCTTGTATCTGTCTCTTTTGCTTAGCCATTTATGTCATTTCATTCCCAGCTGAAGATTTAAAGAAAACGAAGAGGAAATTGTTTTAGTCACTTGATTGATTTTCGTGCATTGGAAGGATTTTATAATTTAAAATCATCTGTTACACTAAATTCATGGTTTAAACCAGTGAATCACAAACTGTGTGCCATGGCAAACACCAGTGTGCCATGCGAGATTTCAAGTGTGCTACGAGAGAAACCTGAAATTTGATATTTTCTTTCAGTGATTTTGGTCATGCGTGGCGCTTCGTGTTCTCTTACTTAGAAGTGCTTAGACTTACTTGTATAAAGCTGTCCATGCCGTGGCCCAGGGGGTTCCATCAGCAGCCGCTTAGCCTCAGTGTGAGTGTGCCTGGAGTGAAAATAGTTTGCGAGACACTGGTTTAGACTAACAACTATGCTGTTTACTTTCAGTTACATGGGTGGCACAAACTTCTGGGGTGGCACTAAAGAAGATGAGGTATGCTCTTTTCAGTGTGAGCAATAGCTTCAGAACCTGAATCACTTGAATCTGATGATTTCTGTAGCACTGTCTCTTCCATTGTCATTCCTCGTAAAATCGTGGTAAAGAAGCAGAAGCCGAGCAGTCCTCTGAGAACTTCATTCCCGTTTCTGCACTGTTAGCAGCTTAATTTTTTTCTTAGCCTCAGCTTATAAAGGTGGGTGGCCACAGCCACACCAGTCCTCTCCCTTGCCATCTTATCCTCCCACTGACAGTGTTCGATCAGTGTACTCATAATAGCTGGGGTGCATGTGGAGCAGTAGTAGTAGTTGCAGTTTAATGACACTGTGATAACAAAGATCATTATCGTCGCCCTCCTCCTTTGTTCAGGCTTGGTACTTGCACAGTTAGAGTGCAAATGATGGCAGAGCACAACTCTCGACGCAGACTTCTGCCCTGGTGGGATTTGAACTCTTGACCTGTAGGTTCACACTAACCACTAGACCATTGCACACCTAAACTCTTAATAGAATGAGATGACCTGTGTGGTATGTCTTCTAATTGCTAGATCTGAAATGCTGGTCAATTGACTTTTTCAGGTCTAGACATCTATAAATTGTCTAATTACTGAACAGAGTTGCATGGTGTCAGATGCTTAACCTCCATATTTATTAAAAGCCTTGCTAACTGCTTGAAGTTTTAGCTACTCTAGTGCAGAGGTGCATAACCTTTTTAATTGAAGGGCTACAGCATATTATTGTTAGTATACTCGAGGGCCAAAGACAAAATTATGATCTAAACTTTCGAAAGTCAAGTATCAAAAACTGAAAACAAAATTTATTTAATTAGCATTTTTCTTGCGTGTGGTTTGATATTATTGCCATTAGAGCTATTCCAGATAGTAATAAGTGGCAAAATGGATAATAGTTCAGTGAAGTTTAAATTCATTCATAAAATCGTTGTTATTCACGAGAAGTTTCTTATACTTTTTAACCTGATGCGATGGCCGGATATAACACGTTAGGGGGCGGATCTGGCCGCCCGCGGGCCATATGTTGCGCATCCCAGCTCTTATGTATCCTCTTATAGACATTACTTTAAGGATCATTGGTGGTTGTACAGTGTTGTACACCTGTAAATGAATGTCCTACATTAAGCAATATTTTCTTGAACGTAAGTTTATCTTTGTACCAATAACAATACCATTATGCCACAGTAAACAATAGTGTCTTGATTGTGAGTTTACCTTTGTTAGCCATTAGTTGATTTTTTTTGCAGCATTTTATTTCGACTTCTTTTGACGACAACATCCTTGAAGTGGTGGCTGTGTTTGGTAGCATTCAACTCGGAATATCTCGGGTTCTCAATATTCAGCGACATCGAATTGCTCAGGTTATTGGCACACTGTTCTTATCAGGTCATGTACAGCTGTTAGTATACCAGAAATGATATGTATAAATATATATATTTATGTATATATTATATTTTTTATATAATGTATATATTTATATTATGTATATATGTGAAATGTATGCCACACCAAGAGACAAACCAATGTGTAATGAGCTGTAGTCATGTATGCATTTATTTGTTTTTAGGACTTTAGTATGTATGTATGTATGCATTCATTTACTCTGAGTCGGAGGTGCTAGAAAATGTGCCGGAACAACTTACACAGAGTACACAGCGGGTGTGGCCTCACAGTTGTTGGATTACAAGTGCAGTGTGCTACCGGAAGTACCTCCATCTGCTTGTTTCAGTTCCCCGACCAATGTGTACACGAGTAACTCATTTCGCTTGATCCGTTAACAGGACACGGAAAGTCGGGGTTTACTGGTTTTTGCTTCTTTTATTGTGGATGATTAATGTTCTTGTGCCATTCTTAATTACAGTTGTAATTAATAACAACTGCTATTGTGCTGGAGTCTAACGCAGAAGACGTCAATCGATGGCATGCCAGAATCGAGCGTCTTCAGCATTTCTGAAGATTATTGCTCTGATTGTGTTGTAACACTGTAGCAGTGATGCTTGGATGTGTCATAATTAGAATTGCTTCATTCATTTTTTCGTGCATTCATATCAAATATTTGCTGTATTGTGCCTCTTCAAGAAAACTCTCAGAGGCGCTCCTAACTCCAGCACAGCTATAAAAAAATTATAAGGTGAATAAAGATGTAGGAGAACGCATAGACGTCAATATTTGGGGAGAGGTGTCACAAGCTCCCAGATCTTGGGATGGGTGCCGTGGGGTCTCCATGAAACATTATCAAATTCTATAATGTACAAGAATACGAGATGAGAACACTTTCTAAAAGTGGTGAGTTCTAGAAGTAGAAAGATTTTGAGCATATATATAATTAAATAAAAGTTCTGTGGGTGAAACCCTCAACACTGTCCTATGTGCCTCTGTCCAGATGTTGAATTTTTAGGACCCATGACACCCCCAGTTCTCAAATCATATTGATACCCATGGGAGAGATAGTTCTGGGAAAGAGGCAGAGCTGCGAGGGGAAGCGTAATTCTGCTTAGCGGATGTATTGGGCAAAACCGACATGGGAGAATTGTACGACTGTTTCTGTAGCATGTTGTAAGGGTTTCTCAGAGGTTGAGTGGTGCAGTTTCTCGTTTCAGTGTCGAACGGTTAAAATCACGATCATTGGGAATGAGGGCGTTCCAGTTCAGGTGGATGGTGAGGCGTGGATCCAGCCGCCTGGTTTCATCTACATAGCGCACAAGAATCGGGCTCAGATGCTGACGAGGGACAAGGTTTGTGTCGTTAATTAAAGCGGTCGTCATCATCAGCAGTTGTGAGAATGAAATATTGCCTATGAGATTCTACAATTCAGCCGGAAATGAGTTCAGAAATGTGTTTGGGTCTTCATGAAATATTGTGTTATCTTATAATGCACAGGAATATGAGATGAGAACACTAACCAAAGTGGTGACTTTTCAGAAATAGAATGATTTGTGTATAATTAAACAAAAATTTCGCTGATGATACCCTCAATCCTGTGCCACGTGACTCCGCCTGTTGAACTTTAGGACCTACGACCCCCAGTTTTCGAACCCGGGCCCAAGATCCCCAGTTTTCAAACCAGATTGATGCCTCTGATAAGCAATATTCAATGCTGCTGTCTGTATTTTTAGGTGTTTGAGGAGGCGTTGAAGACGTGGACTGAGAAGCAGAAGGTGACAGAACGGCCGATCAGCCCCAAGCAACACATCCTCAGCAATGAGGAGTCCCTGAGTCTTCAGTCTTTCATCAGCGCTACAGAAGCTCTCATTAAGAGGTTAATTGGATTGTCTTTAGGGCCCACAGTTTTCCGTGGTCCACGGGATTTCGAGCCGAGCTGCAAAATTCGTGTTCCTGCCGCGGAACAGAGCCGAGCTGCGGAATTCATGTTTTCCACAGTATTCTACGTTTCTTCATTAAAAGAATTTTCTTCACTGAAAATTACCTTAAAGTAGCTCTGTCATGAAGGTGTCAAACAAATCCCCACTTGTAAAAAACAATTTTTTTTAAATTTATTTACTAATACTTAGTGTTACTTACTTATTGTTTACGGTACGATTCTCTTTGTGCTGTATCCTGCTATCGACTGATCACTGTATTTAACTTGTAGATTCTTGATTTAATGAATCTGCAGAATTTCATGAGAATTTACTAAATGGCGTGTGGAATTTGTCAAATTTTGCCACAGAAAATGGTCGGCCCTAATTGTTTTGATCGTTAATGATGTGTGCTACAGATGGTGAAGAACTTAGTGTGAACTCAATGAGTGCATTAACTGTACACTGTCCATATGGAAGATAGGCTGCAAAGGGGAGAACTGGCCACTCACCCTTGTGCCCGTGGTAGGAAAGTGAAGTTGCTAACATTTTATACCTATGAGCTACTTAGTTAACTCAAGCAAGTGCTATTCTTTAGGTGATATATGCCATGAAGAAGAGCTGGATTTGAAATGGGAAAAGACCCAACGAAAGTAATGCTATGCTAAGAGGACAGGAAAATGGAATAGTGGATGGTTAAAGCAGTTTTTACCTTGCATAGACTCGTTTTAAGAGAATTTACCTGAATGCGGACAAGAGACTGCTACTGTTTAACGTCTTTCTGTTCTAGTGTGAAGGTGGCTTCCATCTGTCAGGATGAAGTCGAACAAGATCTACTTTATCTGGCGAATCAGGCGTCTGGATTTCTTGACCGCCTAAATCTACAAGAGGAACTCAATAAGGTGTGTGCACTTTGCATCAGTTCATTCATTCATTCATTCAGGATATTTGTATAGCGCCTCTTCAAGTCCACTACCACTCAGAGGCGCTCCCGACTACTGCATTGATACTGTGTCTGAGTTAACACGCCAATGCACTGCAGGCAACTGTAAGTGAAGGACTTGCCCAAGGTCGCAACGTGGCGGCTAGAGTGGGATTCGAACCTGCGACCTTCCGAACGCAAGGCACCGAACCTACCACTGAGCCACCACACCCAACACAGTTGCTTAATAACAATCAGGAAACCTTTGCAGGATTGGCTTTACATAAGAACCATTGAAGCTATCATTCTTTGCTTGTTTGCAGTCATTTAATCTTCTGATCATCCCTCTCTTACTTTCTCAAATTCCTTGTATTACTATTGATTGGTGTCCGCCACATGCTTTCCCCGATTTGACTGTCGAGATATTATTTGTGTTTTTACGTGTTGTACCTGCACCCAACGCCCCGGCCTTCCTCCTTTATTTTGGCTTGCACCTGGTACAGGTGAACATGGTGTTGAGCTATGCCTGGTATGCGGTAAATGTGGTGAGTCCCTCACTCTGAAACGACATTCCTCCAGCAGTCAGGAGTAGGATTTTCCAGGGATTTCACCGGCATCTCCTTGTTGCTGAATGACTTCTTTTCATGGGTGTGGCATGCTGGAAGCGCCTCTGAATAGCTTGTTCCGTGAGGCGCTTTACAAATGTCCATATAACATAAGATACGATGTGATAGTAGAAACTGAAAACTCACGTTTCTCAAAACTCAATATTTGTTTTTGACTTTCAAAGATTTTAAAATTTAATTGCGTCTTCACCTGGTGGCTGGCTATCGACGCCTCAGGCTCACATTTCGGTGTGACCTTGCACATGTTACAATTTACGGTAGTTAATTAATGGAATTATAGTTTTAGCCCAGATGTGTAAAAGACGAAAGTAATTGTGTCTTCTTTTTGATTATATTTAGCCGGCAAAGCGAACCCAGGTTTCTGACTTGGTCAGCAGCGTTAGGACGTTGTACAATGAAACAAAGCTATTGATGTCGGACAAAGCATGTGTCCTGGTAAGCAATTATTAGCTCTTGTGAATAATTGAACCTGTACTGCATTGTAATATAACATGATGTGGTGGTAATTTGCCGATAGATCC
>SACV01243402.1:14212-24553 GCA_003999395.1 Eisenia fetida | reverse complement strand
GAATGTCAGTAGCAGACCAGTTTTGCCACCTATAGCTATCTGTGAGATCTTTACTTGCTGTTTCCTGTAGCAGCCGGCAGTTGAATTAATCACAGGATATTCCCGTCTTTGTTGGTGAATTGTTGTTGCTAATGGTTTTGTCTTCCCAGATTTATATCTCAAGACACTTCATTTGGCACCTTTTAGTATTATACAAATGTTTTTAAAATTTGAAGAAAAACTACACTTAGCAGACATGGTAGTTGTAAACGTACCAATGGTGCCATTTGTCTTCATTAAAATATTTGATATACATGAGCATCAGTTTTCTTAGTTTGAGTGAAATGCTGGAATGGGCTGATGATCAGGGGTGGTCCGTTTCCATAGCATAGCATCAGTGGTGCATCAGCTTAGAGTTACTGCTGTTCTATTATTTTTGCAAGAAGCAAAAAATAAATGATTGAGAAATAAAATGCATTTTACTGTATGTAGTTGAAGGTTTTAAATACACTTCATTAGAAATTTTATAAATACGTGTATTATTAATATCTGCATGATTGTGGCTTCCTTAAATATTGGGTCTCTGAAGGACAGAGACTTCAGTATCTTCGCAATGTGAAAGCTGAATCTCAAAAGATTTGATACGTTTTTTCATTGCTTATTTGGCAATCTATTACCATTCCAAGAAACTGCATGGGTTTGCTGCTTGACTTTAAAACACAGATAACCGGTTTCTCCTCTGCTGCCTCCAAGACATCAAGAAATTGATAATGAATTGTTGTGTTAGTCGCTGTGCAACTTTAGGTAGAGGCATAGATTTGCTGTGTATGTAAATATAATTTATGTTGCAATTATTATGACATGATTTTCATTTACAATGGGAAAGGTGTAGGCGTGAAGTTCTTGGACCTCACTGGTTTTTTAATCGGTTAGTTAGTATGTCGATTCAAGATGTGTCCTGATGTTTCATGTATAGGCAAACCGTCTATAAAGTGGGGCAGTGGTGTAGAGATTAACATTTTGAGCTACTAATTTTTTTTTTATTTGCCATTCATATTGTTGATTCCTTCATGATGTCTTCATTTCTATTTCACTCCACCTTTTAATGAGCTAGCCACTTTTATACCAGACTTGACGCGACTTGTAATTGAACAGGTTACAGATTAGGGGGTGCGCCGTCTGGTGGTAACGTTCGCGGCCATCAGGCTGCAAGGTCTGAGGTTCAAAACCCGGCCAGGGCAGACATTTGAAACGAGATTTCTACTTCATGCGCACCTCTGCTCCGCCTCTTGGAACCACAACATCGGGTGATAGAACCAATCCCAAGCCTGGAAACTCGCCTTAAAAGTGAATAAGTGAAGGATCGACTGATGGGTGCAGATACACCAGTCGTAAGAAGAAACACAAATGAAATTCAATGGCAGGAGCAGAAAAGTGAATGGAAAAACACCGAGATATATAAGGTGAAGAGAAAGGCGATGGACACCAACACGGGCGAAAGCCCAGAATAGCAGAAACTCAGCTAGTGAGGAAGTGATGGGACATTGGACACGTTTTGTTTGTTTTTTGCTTCCCCACTTTTCTTCGATCATGATGCATTTACGCATCATGCTTAACACGTACGGGGCGCCCCTACCTGTTATTTCATCGTGTGATATTTTCAATAGGCTTTTCAATAGGTCCATGAGCTCAACAGAGTTGTTACATAGACATCTGGCATATTAGTTAGACAGCTTTTTCATCTGTACATGTATGTGTGTTTATTATTAATTCATACAGACACTGCAGTATGATTATATATGAACATGATTACAGCAGCCAAATTTAACTGTATGGTAGCCATGCAAGGCGCTCATTTGTTATGCTCGTTTTACCGCACCACTTAGTGAATGGAAAGGCCGAGTTGACCATTCACAATTTACCCTGATACAATTTTTACCTGTTATCCGCATCGTATCTGGCAGAAGATTCTGTTACAAAATTGTGTAAACTATTATTGATGAGAAATACCGAGATCTAAATTGGTTGTGCCTAGTCTGATTTTATTGGTAAAAAATCTTTTGTTCCTATTTTGTTATGCTTTGTGTGGTTTAGTAGGTGTTTGTTGATGTCGGTTTCACAGTGATTTGGGAATTCACTTTAGGCTAATAGCAGTTCAACATTTCCCAATATTATGATGTAACCGAACGTTAATATTTATGTGGCCTTGCGTTGTTTCCATTAAAAATCAATTAACAAAGAAGTGCTGGTTGTAATAAGACATAAATTACAACCAAAATGACAGACTTCATTTCTTTGATATAGTTCTTTTTCTCCAGTGTCTTAATCTACAACTTCCTTCTATCAAAGCTTCTCAAATGCATGCCTGGCGTCCAGCGGAATGGGTATTCTACCTGTCATCGACTCACTTGCCAGCCAATAATGGTACATTAGCACTTTCAACGTGTAGTTTGTCTAACACCGTATCCCTCAGATTTCCAAGATTAGACTTGTCACCATTTGAAACCACCAACAGAGGTGGTCAGGGGTGTCCATCCCCCAAACCCAATGATGCATTTCCCCTATTCCAGAACATCTTTCGGGGTCAATGAAAAATTTTCCCAATTGCCCTTTTTAAAAAAAGTTTCGTCTTTATCCATCAAAATTTCCGATGACCTTTTTTTACTAATTTACTCAATTTCTAACTTTCCCCCATTTCACACAATTTGCACATTTCCACCCCCTATTTCGGGAAGAATTTAAAAGGTTTCAGAAATTTTAGCGTCAAAAAGCAAAAAAAAATGTAAAATTTGGGAAAATGTTTCTATTTTCGTCGGCAAAAATCTGAAATTTTTTTCACTCGGATCCACGACTCCCCAGATCTGAAAACGGATTGACGCTGTTGTTGAGACCAACAAATGCCACTTTAGGGAGAGCTGCTGAAGCAGGCTACTAGGCCTATATCCTGCAATAACCAAGTCTGAATCTGGGGAGCTCTAACCAAAGAGAGTGTGGTGCTACGGCGTCTTATGTCGGTTCTATTGACACTGAACACGAACACTAATCATCGCAATAGGTGTACAGTTAGCCCAAGTTTTACAGCTCAACCTAGTTAGTAGTAGGCCTAATAATTCATGTATTGAGCTATAAGTAATAACACACAAATTTTACAGTAGGCACATCACTCTTCAAACTCTCTTCCCTAAAACTCTTCTCTACAAGCAAATATGAACTGGATTCTGTCCTCTGGGACACAATCTATCAACCTACCTACTTCCCCTTCCCTCTCTCCTCTCTCTTTCAAACTCATTCTCTGACTCATTCTTGCCCTAAACTGTTAAACGACACCTGCCTCAACAGCTAATATGCCTCAGACTCTCTGAAAGCAGGACCTGACTGAACCTTCCATGGATTATCCTCTAGATTATCAATAATCTGATTTGACGCAGCACGTGTGAATAAGCTGGTTCCCTGCTCGTGGCTTTTGAGTGGCGCTTCAGAAGTTTGGAGATTATGAGTAAACCCTACAGCCCGGCATCTGTGAGTGAGCAAACTGATGAAAATTCCTGTTGTCTAGGAAATTTTCTATAAAGAAAACGTTGTCTTACTATCCTGGGAGGACCACGCGTATACATACAGTTCAATTCTAAAGTTTTTAGAGTATGGTTGACCCATCGAACGCTGCGAACGCGATTGGTTCGGAGTAAACTAGGTCACCGGAAATTGATCTGTGTTCCCCGAATTGCCTCACCTGTGTAGCGGTTTGTCAACACAGGTATGAATGCTTGGTCGTGTTAAAAACGCGAATAATCGACTAGAATCTAGAACGAAAGTATGGCGAACAAGCTGGCCTATTTCTTAGGGTTCGGCTTGTCAGTCGCTTCGTTTATTCTGTGCATGATAGCCTATGGAACAGGCTATTGGTTTGTCTCGATCGACCCAGACAACCTCTTCCAGAGTATCGGATTGTGGCAGGCCTGCTTCAACGGATACGAACACACTTCGGATCTGATAGGAAAGGCCTACTACGGATGCTGGTGGATCTTCTACAAGGAGTATTACTACATCAGGGACTGGCTCATGCCACGTATGTGACTGTACTTTGTGATCCACCGTCCTCATAGTTTCCTACCACTCTGACCTATTTCTTTCACCTGGGTTCTTGACATCATTCCAGCGACGTCCGCTAACTTTTTGACAGTAACGTTGTGTAACCACAATTAACTTTTAACGACTTTTGAAATAGTCTAACTAGTTGTGAGAAACGTTATGCACTGTTGTGCGGTATTTTATGTATGCATATATTAAATTGTGTGACACTGACAAAATAATGAGAAAGGATATCAAAACAATGAGCTGACACAATGCCACTGTCATATAATAGCTGTGTAAAAAAGAACCTCAATGCTAGTTGATGACTACAGTGGTACGCTACTGCTCCTCATTGCATTATAACTTAATTTCGATCTGTAGCTGTCTACTTCGCACTTCTGTGTTATCTTGTGGCTTGTTGCTCGCTCCATGTTGTCTTCCTTCTGTTGAATTGTTCTTTGGTTGTTATCTTTAGACACAGTAGTGAGATGGAAAATGAAATTGTAAATGTACACAATTTTAAATAGAAACCGTGTGAACGTATTTTTAATTGATTGATCAGGTGATGGCAATCACGGCCACTGCCCATTTTAATGGGTGCCACACCATTTAAAGTTCCCCATGAACAGACTGTTTGAACTTTAGATTTAATTGAATTAAATGGTGATCCGCACACACTTTCATGTATGCACCTTGGACTTCTGCTCTAACTAATGTAGCTTAATGTAGAATTGTAAGGTACCAACATCTCATCAATATTCATTTATTGAATAACTAAGTTGACCATCCATATAGTGACGCTGAATTAAGTGTTTTGTGTTTATTTTCAGCCTGGTTCATTGCTGTGCAGACGCTGATGACATTTGCCATTGTATTTGAGTTTCTGACGCTTGGTCTTTTTCCACTGGCCGGAGCTGATACAAATAACACAAGAATTCTTGGAATTACCTGTTTCTTGAATGGCATGCTCTGTAAGTAATTCTGCACATGTATAAGCTTTGTTTTCATTGCAACAATGAAGCAATCATTAGCCATGGTGTTGCTAATTCGTTGCTCTGGAAAATTATTTTATCATGGTCTGTATTGCTGAATCTCATGCTTTTGTTTAGAACCTTTTTCATGTAAAAAGTTCAGTATCTTCTTGATTCACATAAAGATTGACTGCTGTTTTATTCCAAATGCTATTCATGTAGTCACTGTCTCCATTAGAGCCCAAAAAGTGCACATATGCTTGCATCTTGATCTATATTTTTGGATGTAGCTCGTTTCCAATGTTGATCACAAAGACAAATCTGGGCGTTTCACATTTTATATGAACGTAAAAACAGCCATTTGTGTGTTAACCTAAACCCTGCATCTAGTGCTTAGCTTGCACTGCCATGGACAGCTTTACTGAGCACTATGATATTTTGCTACTAATCTGGTTGTAGTGTATCTTTAAATATGCTTTTATTGCCTCGAATCTGTCTCGATGCAACACAAAGTGCATACAACAATGTTGCAATGCTCAGCTAATGCCACTGATACATGTTGTACAAGTGAAGTTTATAATGAATAAATCATATTTTACAACTGAATTTACTTGCAGAAATTGCAGTGATACATAATTACCATACACGTAATTACTAAGCATTCTCGAATGCACATTATCTACACATGTTCTTCTATTTCGGCGTTCCTAGCATTTTGGTGTGAAAGTGTAATCACGAATGTATTTCATCTCTGCTATGGTTTGTTGTTTTGTGTGTTTTTTTCTGAAAACCATTAATTCTGTACTTCTATTGTTATTTCTCACACAGCGGCATGTATCACGACATCTGTGGTCATTTTTGGTGTAATGATTGGAGAGGACCGGACCTGGGTGCCTCGCTACGACGTGGACCGACTCGGTTGGTCCTATGGTGTAGCAGTTGTTAGCGGCTTCCTCTCCATATTCAGCACGATTGCCATCACCACCTACACCCTTATGAGGAAATATGAACTCTTGCCGAGTGATGACCTCCCAAAAAGAGCTCCAATGATTCCAAAGGTGTAGTGAGCATCCTTAATCAGCTGTAAGGATGCATAATGGACTTGTCAGTCTGTACTGGTCTGAATTGTGAAACTGTGACAAAACTATCAACTTGCTGTTTTGCTGGATCATAATCGTTTCGTGATAAATAAGTTGAAAAGGTGACTGACATTTTGTGCACATGGTTATGGTAGTATGGATCTTGTCTTAAATGATTAAGACAAATGTGTATCATAATCAAAGCCAGTGGTAAGTGATAACTACCTTAAGAGTAGTTGAATTATAATTACTTTTGAGCTGCTACCTTTAAATTAGATTAAATACTGCAAGTGGTCGCTAATAACCAGTTTTAGAAGAAAGCTGTTAACTAATTATGTAAATATTTTTGTAACTGCTGTTGATGATGTCATAAGATGGGCACTCAGTTTCTGATTATTACTCCTCCTTCTAAGCATAGCATGCAACATGTCTTAATAAATTTTTGATATTCTAGAATTGAAAATGCATGTACTATCTTACAGTGTTGCCAGCAATGCCAGAGAATCATTTGGAGACAAGTCAGTGAGCAATGTAACTGGAGATTTTGTAGTTTAACTGGTGATTACGACTGATTTTTGAAGAAAGTAGTCAACTACTTGTAATTGTTGGTGACCTATAAAGTAGTCTAGCTACACGTTGACTACACTAGTTAATAACCAGTAGTTTGCACTAGCATAAGGGCCATGGCCTAGGGGCCGTCCATAAAGTACGTCACGCTCGAGGGGGAGGGGGTCCGAGGTGTGACAGTTTGTCACAGGGGGAGGGGGGTCATNAGTCCCTTCGTAGCGGCTAGAGCGGGATTCGAACCCTCGAACCTCCGGTCAAAAGTTCAACCTCCGGTCAAAAGGTCAACCTCCGGACTCTACCAATGCGCCGCTATGCCCCACATATGGTATTTTGCCAAGCTGTTGAGTTATTCTCAATGCGTTTCATTGAATTTCTTAACTTTAAGTGCCCGTGTAACTGTGATTTGCTGAATTGCAACATCATAACTTTCTCTAATTTGGAGAAATTCTCTGCTATCTTTTGTGTTGTCACGTCTGTTGGCTAATTAGATTGAAATGTTAAATTGAGACTGTTCTTTTCCAGAGTCAACGATGTTTCAATATTTTGTCAAAATAGTACCCACAACCTATGTGAAATTGAGTGGTCAGGTGAGTATCAACTAAATAATTGTGTCTAGTAGTTGCAGTTTTTATAAACCAAATGATATTCTTTGTTCATTTCATGTTTGACAGACCATATAATTATTACTTGATTTACTTTATACTGTTCTAATAAAAACTATTATAAATTACATTTCCCATATTAGTTGGTTTGATAGCATTAGCATTGGATTCGCATTTATGTATGACTTTGTGCCTGTTAAAAATAAATGCTTGTTATAATAGGATAATAAAATGTCCTTTTTTCATGTTTCACGTGTGATCTCGTATGAGGCCTAATTTCTCTAGTATCCTATAATAATGATGATGATGATGATGATTAATAAGTTATCAAAGCAGTTGGTGCTCTATAAGCAAGTACCTCACAGAATCACTTCTTGACATCGTTAACAGTTTATACTTATGGTGGCCTTATTGATGTGCATTTAAACAGATTGATTTTCTGATACAGTGCTTTAGCAGAACAAGAATTGCTGTTCATGTCTGTTTTATGTTGTGCATTGACTTAAGACTGTTGTTGTTAATTTATTATTTTGTTAGATACTCTTTACTAACCAGTATTCTGTAACAAAACACCAAAAGGTGATCTCAGGGGGTCTATTTGGAGAGCAAGGCCTGCCAGGGGTCTTTTTCACTTATGAACTATCGCCTATGATGGTGAAATATACCGAAAGGCAAAGGTGAGGTCATTTGATGATACTTTTACTGCTTTAGGTCTGTTTGATATGTTTATTTACTAGTGGTTTTATCTAGAATAGCATATGTTGAAATTCAGTTTGTGTGCTACATGTACAATCATGACTGTCATGACATTTCCTCTGTATACCTACTACCTTTCAAGAATGAGTAGGCCATCAATTCTTCATACATCTGTATGTACAAAAGCACCTGAACTGCAGATGGATTTTGCTGAAAATTTTGCTGTTAATTGGGTGCAAACCATTGTGTTATGCTATAACCTAATTGCTTATTGACTAAAGTTTATGACAAAGGATTGGTAGTAAAGTTTTTAAAGACATAGTGTGGTTCACTTGTCTCTGACCAATAACTGTAGGTCAATGATGACTCGTGGGGCGTGGTGTCTCAGTGGTAAGTTTGGTGCCTTGCGTCAGGAGGGTCGCAGGTTCGAATCCCACAATGGCAGCCATGTAGGGACCTTGGACAAGTGCTTCACTCAAAGTTGCCTGTAGCATGTTGGCATGTTCGCTCCGACACAGTATCAATGCTGTAGTCTAGAGCGCCTCTGAGTGATAGTGGACTAAAGAGGCGCTATAGACATATCTGGAATGAATGAATTACTTTGAAATTCTTGTGAGTTTGTCAATTGTCAATTCTATTCTGTTGACAAAGAAAGCTTTTCATACTCTGTGACCAATGTTTTACTTCTAGGTCTTTCATGCATTTCCTAACGGGGGTCTGTGCGATTATTGGTGGAGTTTTTACAGGTGAGTTTTGGCGTTTCAATAAGTACAACAGACCTTGGACTATAAGTGTGTTTTATGCTGATATCACATGAACACAGTGTTCATGACAAGTAGTGGAGATTAGTAATTAATTTTCCGAATTCTTCATTCTACATACCATAGCTAAGTCAAAGCACAGTTAGTCTGTATGAAATGCCAATAAATCTATACCATGTTCAAGTCACTTGTTGAAGTCTGTTTTCTTTATATTTCTAGATGTTTGCCTGTCCTCATTCATTCATTCATTCAGGCCATTTCTATAGCGCCTCTTCAAGTCCACTACTACTCAGAAGCGCTCCCAACATAACATGGATTTTGTGTTGTAGTTTCACGCCGAAGCACCGCAGGCAACTGTGAGTTGAGGACTTGCCCAAGGTCCCCGGCTAGGGTGGGATGATGACTTAATATGGGTCTAATATGGTAAACTTTAAGATGCTCAGCAGGCCACTTGAAATTGCATGCCAATAGACTATTGCACAGAACACAAATTTTAATTTATAATGTTACCTTTTAAACTTGATGGAGATGCCACCTACCAACTTTTATTACATGTAAATTTTGAATCTATGTGCGAGTTTAATGCTTGCCTGTCCTAAGATGGTTAAAATGACCTTCATGACATGTACTCTCCCCTCCCTTTCCGTCTCTCCTAGCTCTTCTCTCCCTTCCCAACTCTACCCTGCCTCTCCATTTTCTGCCCCTCTTAGCTATAACGGATTGCATAGTGTGTGTGTTGTGTAAATTTATTGTGACCCTCTAGCTAAGGTTGATGGTGCTTACCACCTACTGAAGATCCCTTATTGTGTTTGTTGTGTGATATATTTTGTTTCCCCTACCCCCCCCGTGAATAATGCAGTGGGAAAACAATGTAACACACTATGACAGACGAAGAGATATTTCTCTTTAATAATATCACTAATGGCTAAGAGTATATGTCCTCAGCCATATCTTCCCAAGGGTTAAGTCTACTGGATATAATTGGCACCCATGTGTATGAGCTCCCTGAAAAGGATAACCGTAATTTTATGTATCGTGTATTGTTCTCTGAAATCTATTGGTTTATTTTTGCTTTATCTAAACTTCATTGTCTTGTGTAAAGGTCCCAAGTTGCGGCTATGTCAGCTGGGACCGTAGCTTTCTTAGTGTTACCAATACACGAAATTGATTGACTGTAAGAATGTCATTTTCTCCAAATGGATGCTAACCAAGAATGTGCATATATAGGTGAAGAGTTATTCTTCAAGACGTAATTGACATCTCTAGCAATTTGACCAATTGTCAGCAAGCCCTTCACCTTTTAAAGCAAAGTTGTTATGGTTGTTGAGTGGTTATTTTTCAAGTTTACGCTTCAGAGGAAATGCTCTTGGCAGCAGGGACTATCAGCAACTGACAACTAGTGTTGATAGCCATGTAGTAGTTAATCTTACCTATTGTTCATCGACTGGTGTTCTATGCATTGTGTGATTTCTGAATAGTATATGGACTATATGTTATATGGACTATATGTATTCTCCCAGAAATTCCTTCAGCAACTTAAAACAATATTATTTGGCCGCACTTGGGCTGGGAGCACTTCTGAGTAGTCCCACTTGAAGAGGCGCTATATAAATGT
>SACV01242499.1:10317-22195 GCA_003999395.1 Eisenia fetida | reverse complement strand
GACTTATATATGGGTGCGACTTATAATTGGATGCGTCCAATATACGCTAAAATACGGTAGGTTCCAATGCTCATGCCCAACCAATGACTATGATCACATGGTCATGCCCGACCACTGACCAAGATCACATGGTCATGCATGGCCAACAGTCAGAATACAGTCTGGCCTCAAACCAAACAGTGAACCTGTTATAAAACTGACCTTCTCTATCGGATACACAGATGGTTTGCAAAATGGAACAACTCAACATATTCAGACATAACTAGGGATGTCAAAATCTTTATCATATATGTCAGGGATGCACAACCTGCGGGCCGGATCCGGCCCCCGAGCGTATTATATCCGGCCCTCGGAGCAGATAAACTTCCCATGAATCACGGAGTTTTTATGAATGAATTTAAATTTCATTGAACTGATAACAATTTTGCAACTTATTACAATCCGAAACAGCTCTGACGGCAACAATATCAAACCACAGGCAGTAAGAAAAGGCTATTTAAATAAAGAAAATATTTTCAGTTTTTTATACTCGACTCTCGAAAGTTCAGCTCATAATTTTGTCTTTGGCCCTCGTATGCTCTGAAACAAATACGCTGCGGCCCTTGGCCCAAAAAGGTTGTGAACCTTGGATATATATGGCCTGGGTACACAGCCAATGCTGAGCAGTCACTCAATTAACCATCACTCAATACTTTAATGTATGCATGCTAATTATGTGCTGGGTACTTGCTGTTAGAGGTGTCTATATTTTAGTTAGATATTTTCCTGGTTCTTGAAATCATTTTGCACTTGACTACACATCACTCCATCATTGGGTAAAATTAATGCCTCACCTTGTGTCACACCTTGGATCATTAATTTTGGGTGGAAGCAATAGCATGTAGTTATATTTATTAGCAATGGGAAAATCATCTATATCATTCTTTAATAAATTTCTGTGTGGTTAAATTTGCTTGAGATGGGACTGTTCCAAACTGGTGAACTTACCATCACTTTGAAAGTAATACTTCGGATATGATGAAGGGACCAGGCCTATGTTCAGCATCACTAAGATGTATTATGGCAATTGCTTTCCTCCACCTGTTGCAGCAGCACCTAACTATCTATTGATTGGTACCCTTGGCTCCCATTGACAGCATTAGCCTTAGTTCTATCCTATGCTGTATGTATATATGTATTATATATATATTATGTGAAAATAACGTATAGTTAGCTTTGCATTTATAGTCAATTTGTGTGGTCAATTTGCTCGATGTACTTGTCCCTGTTTCGTGTATACAGTCAAACCTGGGTTTAAGGTGGCTTGAGATAGCAATGCTAAAGTCAAACATTGTGTCTGCCCTACTAATCTAATATAATGTAGTCGAACATTTGTGTTATGCTGCTCAAAATCAGACAGTCTTAAGGTGTCTCTGGAGCTGAGGCGGTGAGAGTTCTATTAATTCCAGGCTCAGGGACTGGAAGACAGTTTCCAACTGAGGCGCTAAAATAGGTAGACCCTGGATTCGACCGTAGCGCGGAACAGCCATAAGGCTACAAGTGCGAGATCAGAAATTGCTGGTAAAAAGGGGGACTAGAGTGCATAGAACCTCAGGCAGGTTGGTGCCACAGAATTGGGAAGTAGTGTATAAGTTAAAAGGTTTTGAAATGCATATGCTGTTGAATAGGGAGCCAGTGAAGTGAGTCCTGAATTCTGGTATATGCGCTAACTTTGGAACGGTCTACGAGCCAGGCCATTGAGAATGAAATTTAAGAGTTCACATGAAGAGCATGCAGTGTATGCATTATTGCCAATGTCCACCAAACTGCAGATCATGGCATGGACCAAAGTAGTAATGGCCTGAAGTGAGAGAGACATTGGAATGGAATGAAATACACGCAAGCTGCCCCAAGCCGCATGAACTGTCTCATCAAGGTTCAGCACCAAGTTGATCCTTATGCTATTACTAGTTAATCAATATCTTATGAAATTGAAAATTTTGCCAGCTTTTTCTGCAAACTTCTTTTACCTGAATGGGCAATTGATCTGAATTAATTGAAATCATATTTTTTTATGCTTGTATGGGTTTGTCATCTAGGCCTGACTGTAGATCTGTGATAACATTGAATGGCTTGGTTCAATTTACGTTCATTGCTGCTTAACTAGACATCTTTACTGTATTTGACTTATTCCACGTTCATGCATTTGAATTACAGCTGTGTTTACTTTGCAGCTGTCTAGTTAATGTCTTAAGTTTTATTGAGCAAAAGGTGCAAAACTTTGCTGCTGGAGTTGCTATTTTTTTATTATTTTAAGTCAAAATTTGTTTTCAAAATTTTCTGGTCATCTAGAAATTATCAGAAATTTTCAGACAATTTTGCAAATTACTAAATTATATTTGTATGCACAATTTTTGGCAAAGATTACCAGATTTTTACAATGCCTACCAGAGGAAATGTTTTCGTGTGCACTGTAACAGCCAGCGGTGAAGTTTTGTTGAGCTGTTTCACTCGCACACTTATGTATATATTTATCATTCTATTAATCTGCCACTCCCTCACTAGGCTTTGGGTTTTTGACGTTTGACGCCGAAGAGAGTGTTGACAGGGTTGTCCGGGAACGTTACGTGCAGATCAATGGCAAACAGGTTCAGTGTTCGCTTATATTTTTTATATTTTGCCTGCTTTTTCATTAATCATTCTCTGCTGAAAGATTTCCTCATCTGAACATGAACTTTTGTACTGGCTCTGTCCACCAAATATGCCAGCAGACATAAATTTTGCTCTTCCTCAACTGCTAGAACTTTCTCTGTGTAATTTCTGTGTCCTTTGTCTATTTCTATAATGTAATAAGAGCTATTAGATCTACCATGTTGCGTTTTTAGCAGTTATTTCTAATCTTTTGCTATCTTCCTTTGTCCTTTCATGTTCAGGGTTTGGACTTTAGCATTATTATAATGTTTATGGGTGATTACAATGCCTACGGTCAACCTGGAATATGGCTTGGTTGGAAGTTGTGTAATGATGCTAACCTCTGGGTGAATGGCACCTTTGGCTGGATGATTGATGCCTACCTCTGGCTGGATGATTAATGCCTACCTCTGGCTGGGTGATTGATGCCTACCTCTGGCTGGATGATTGATGCCTACCTCTGGCTGGATAGTTAATGCCTACCCCTGGATGTATGATTGATGCCTACCTCTGGCTGGATGATTGATGCCTACCTCTTACTGGATGGTTGTTGCCTACTTTTGGCACCCTAGCTGGATGGTGTCCAACTGTCTCATATTATTTCAGTAATGTTGGCTACTTTACACAAGATATTTGTTGTTTTCTGTAACCGGTCATCAAGTCCTAGAGTCTCTTTCTTAGATCTTGTGTTCTGTGGGTTTTCTTTTTGTCTGCCTTTGTCCCCAAATGGATCCTCATTGCACATTGAATTTTTTGTGTAATTGACCACTTTCTTCTTTCTTAAGTTTTGTAAACTTGCAGAACAGTGCTCTATTCAATACATCAATTTTTACATTTATATGAATGATTTGTTTATATTTATAAATCTGTCTTCATTTCATATCAGAATCCTTGGCTTGAACAGGTCCATTGCAGGCTCTTTGGCCATTAACTTTTAACACTGCTCTAGTTAGTTGGCACCTGTTTCGTTTACTGCTGCTGCTGCTAGTTCTGTGCTAACAATTTGATACATAATCAATTACACTTGTGTTTCCTTGTTACTATTCACTTCTGTGCAGTTAGGTGCATGCCACTGTGTGCTAGATCAATCCTTATGTATACATGTATCTGTGTATATTCATAGGATATGAGGGTGATAATTATTGCATTCTGTTTTGTTTAGCATTATTATTAGTCATTATGTTACTTTGGCATGTCAGTTAGTCTGCCCATTCCTGTCGTTTCGGACTTTCTTAATGTCCGCTCATTGTGTCCACTCCTCTGGATGGACGACGTTGCTTTGACTGTCCAGTTTACTCACTGGTGGTCAGGTTTTGGCTTTGGCTTTTCATCAGCTAATTATGGAACGCAAGTGGCTTGCCAATTATTTTCACCTTAAGCCTTTTTAAGTTTTTCTTTTCCTTTCAGTTACATGCTAGGGTTCTTTTAGCTTCTGATGCGCTATGGGCAGCCTTATGCTGTTGCCTTGTTTGATGATGCCAGTCAAATAACAGGTTGGTATCTAATCATGTCAGACCTCATGTAAGTCAGTACAGCTGAAGCAAGGCTAGATTTAAGTCAGTCAATATAGATTCATTTCCTTTGTCACTCATGACTTACATCAGCTGATAGTTCTCTAATTAGCAGTTATTAGTTTTGTTATTATGGTAGCATTCATTATGGTCAGATTTAAATTGTGATTTTAGTATAGTACAATGTAGACCAGTATGCCATAGAACTGCAGGATTGTTTTAAAGTGTGATCTAGTTCGGTTTAAGGCCACCATGCAACATGACTGAAGGTACAGTTCTCACTACAGTACAACTGTTTTTACTGAAGGTTATGGAGCCATATAGGTTGATAATGAAATTAGCTCTGAAGTTTACAGTGAGTGCAGCTTTGTTAGTCTCTGTCAGTCAGGGCGAGGTATATACAATGTTTACTTATTTGTATGTTGACTTGTTGCCTTGGTCAGGTTGAGTGCAAGCGTGCTGAGCCACGTGATGCACAGGCTCTAGTAACAGATGCACCTGGAATGATGATGCTGGCTCAGGCTCCAGATGGCACAGTGGGTCTGGTGCCTGCCCAGCAAGCTGCTGGTTCGACTCTCATCTGTCCGTCTGGTGCCGAATTTTCTGGTGCTTACCGGACGATGGCTCCTGAGATGATGCAACAAGCTGTGCAGGGTAAGAGGTTTCTTATTTCAAGTGGAAATATGGATTATGGCAGGGGTCTCCAAAGTTTATCTGCCGGGGGCCACATTGATGACTTCCTAAGGCTCGGCGGTCCAAAGTTAAAAATGTGCAATTTACCTAAAATATGGTCGATGGGTATGAGGCTGTTTATTCATAAGTTATTATGCAGAACAATGGTATCAACGAACATGTTTTTCACTCTTGGGAGATATATGAAACTGATGCGTTTCTGACAAAATTACACCCTTTTTTCGTCCAATGTTTGAATTTTCGGGAGTTTTTGTCCCGTGTTTGAATTTTCGTGAAGAGCAGCAAAGGCCGGATTGGAGACCTTGGTGGGCCAGATCCGGCTTGCAGGCCGTACTTTGGAGATCCTTGGATTTTGGTACATCATGTGTTTTGTCAAAGGCCAAGCCATTTGGATCATCATCAAATTTTCCTTTATTTGGAGAAGAAATATCCCTTCTGACACAAACACAGAAGGGATTGTCAAATGGAAGCTAAAAACAATGAACTAAAAAGGCAACTAATTACTATTATTATTTGTGTGTATTCGTTTAATTTAAAAATCAGCAACACCGGTCGACAGACTGCAATCCGGCTACAAAGTGCTACAAATAGAAATATGCATAACAAACAAACAAAATGAAACATAGTGTCAAAACAAGATAAAGGAGTGGAAATGTAAGGGGCAGTGGGCCTATGCCTGAAGAAACTTATGCTTTAATGTATGATACAAGACTCTAGGTATATAGTTATGGTCGTCCTTATGTGGCAAAGAAAAGTCATGCGAGCGGGGTCGCAAACCAGGACGTCTCGTGATAACAGGTGGAAAAGGCGGCCTAAGTACATGGTAATGTCGAAGGTTGCCGGAGGTTAACAGATGGTTTTCAATCTCAGTAACCAAATACTCGGCATCTGGTTGCTCGGGAGGGAGGTAACCCATTCTGACAGTACCTAAGATGAAAGCTCAATGTGCTGGCGATCAGTGGCAAGCACAAAGCCTCACCATGCTGGAGCAGCGTACAACAGTCGAGCCATGGTGGTGGCCCTGGTAACTTCGTGGAGAGCGGCTGGTGGCATTCCATGCGACTTCAGGATATGGAGGGCATAGAGGAGATTGGGCACACGACTCCAGGACNAAACTCAATCCAAATTTCTGCCCTGGCCGGGGTAGAACCTCGGACCTTGGCATCTAGCGGCCGAGGATGTTGCCACTAGACTATCGCGCACCCCTCCTTTTAGTCGCCTCTGACGACATGCAGGAGGCTACAGCAGGACAATTCTAACCCCGAACCTGCAGGGGTTAGAATTAGAAAACTTAGTGCTGAATGTAATGTGATGGCCTTAAAAATGAGATTTTGTGTTGGAATATTCACCAGGTGAATGACGTTGTAATAGTCTATGACCAGCAGAAGCAGAGGCCTCGAGGTAAGTGCCAAGCTCTGAGAGTGCTTGATCTGTTATCCTTTCTTCGGTTGTTCTTGTTTTCTTAGGCATTGGTTTCCTGCAGCTAACGTTTTTGGCAGGCGCCAGGTTGTTGCTTTCTCAATTGGGATAATGTTGATAGCAATAATCATTCAAGTATGTCGGTTTTGTGGTGTCATTTATTAAGTGACATAACATCTGCTGTGTTTGTGATTGATGTGCCAAGCTCTGCTGTATGTTGTCTTACTATGTTTTGGCTCTTTCCTGAATTTAATAAATTACCAACTGACAAACAGTACAATTTACGACAGGCTAAACATCACAATTTACAAGGTTCTTCTGATGCTGACCCCTTTAACTTTAGGATAATAATTCTAAGTGGGTCAGACTCCCTCCTCCCATCAACGCTTTAGCGATGAGCTATCATTTGCTGGATTATATTTGATCAATTGGATTTTTAGCTTTTTAATTTCACTTTTTTTAAATACTTGACCCAAAATTATTTGAATTAAGGTAGCGTTAAGAAATTGGGTGTTATTTGGTGCATTGCAAAAAAGCTCTTTCAGTTTGCAGTCTGGCAATTGTAATTGGTACTTATTTTATGCATTTTGTGATTTTATCTGGTGGTCGAGTAACGCCGCATTTCATATATGCCTGCTGTTCTCTCCATATGAAAGATTTTTTGTTGTGGATTTTGTGAACTGCTCTTCGGCATTTACTTAGCTGCATTTCTCTTACAGATTCAAAAACTGATTCATGCAAAATTCTTTTTTTTAGTCAAACTGCACCTAAACCCTCAATGGCATACTATATCTTCATTTTTTTAATGGTATTCGTTCAAAGTTCACTGTTTAAAGTAGGCTTTTTCTCTCAAACTATAATCTGTGAAGGAAATATTAGGTAAAACTGATTGATAAAACATTGATGTTGAAACCGATGGTTTAAAAAATGACGAAATTCCTGTATCTGAACATAATTACACGCTCTTAGTGTTATATTATGATTTCATAGCTTATTAAGAATATAACTAGATACTCATTCTGTATACGTGTGAGTAGTATTTTAATTGAAGGCACAATGGTTCAAGTTTTGATATAGTTGTTATAGCCATCAAAAGCAGAATTCGCTCCATCCATGCATAGTAAGATAACGGATGATGGGTTGGCCAATGAATGTCTTGTTATTTAGTTTCTTGACTTTGGCTCTTTGTAGATATTGTGCATGTTTATTCCAAGTTGTTTCATTTTCAAGGTGTTGCTGAATGTCACACTGAATCATTCCTGGTGATGATTAACACTTTGTGTGTGAATGGGCTTCAGTTTAATTTTGTGCTGATCTGCTCTGGCGATTCTGTTTTTCACCATGTTTATGAAAGGTTTCTGATGTGATCGCAATCTGCTTTATTTATCTCACTTTTCAGGACACAGTCCAATTTTAGATGTGGTTGTGATTACTTGACATTTAATTCAGACAATGGCTTTATTTAAGTGCTTGATGAAAATGAATTGAGTGTAGTTTTAATACATAACTATGATTTTCTTGAACTTTGTCTGAATTTGATGTCAATAAGACATGTTGCAATTTCACATTTTGCTATGCCTGAAATAGTGAATGCTTTAATTCATCCAGTGACATTCCTATTCCAAAATATTAATTTTTTTACCAAGGAATGATGAGGTGTAACAAATTTGAATCATTATAGGATTCCTCTAGCTGGGCAAACATTTTCTTCTGAGAACAAATTTGTTACTGCCAACATTTTGGGAGTTCTAATTCTATTGGTTTAAATGCATGTTCAGTTTTCTGTTGATGCCACTGTAAGGACTAGTTAGAGTAATAAAATTAAATTAATGTTTGAGAGGCAACTGGTTGACAAATATTTGTATTCTTAGTTTGAAGCAATTTTAGTTTAAGTATATCAAGTTAAATTAGTTTAATTAGGCATGGGCTATTTTCAGATGTAATTGACATTTATAGTTATTACTTTTGCCTTGCTAGAAGTGTAGGTGTTAAGTTTTGTGCTTGTTGTGATGATAAGGTGGGGGATATTACATTGTATCTGTCACAGAATCTTTTATGAAACTTGATCAGATATTTCTTCTTTTAGACAGTGACTTCATTCTTCGTTTGTTAGCTGTGGAGACATGGAGAATTGGATTTAGGTTGTTTTCTTTTAGGTTCAGATTACCTACCTGTCGTTGTTGCTTCCTACTTGTGTCTTGAAGCGAACTGTAAAACCACTGAATTCAGTTGAAAGATCTCTGACTTTTCAAAAGTCTTTTCAGGTTGACTGAGAGTTCAGAATTAAATGCAGTAGCTTTAAAATACAGTGAATTTTCTATATCGATATGGATCGTGTTTATTTTTGAGAGATTTTTAAACATTGAATTCAGGAGTTTTACATGGTTGTTGCATTTTCCTGGGGTCAAGGCAATGCTTTAGCAAATAATTTTGGAATGTTAGTTGTAAAGATTACTTTAAATTAGATCTGTACCAAATATTTGCTTCGAACCGAATCATGCTTTGACTAGTTTGATGACCGAATAGTTTGTTTAAATATCATATGAACTGTAAAACTGCTTCATGCATTTCTGCATATGTAGAATAAATGTGCCACATGAAATTAACATGTCAATGTGTTGTTACCTTTGTGATGTGAACTCGTCAAACTGTGAATTAGTCTTTTGTAATATTCATTAACTTGGTTAGATTTTACAATTTCCAGGGGTTTAGGTGTTCTGAAAACTATTACATACAACTATTGATGAGCAAAGCTCAGGCTGAAAATATTTTGAAGTTATGGAGACGATGATGCGAGATATTCATTTCACATGGTAGTGATCTGTCGAAGAGATTCACGACGCTGGCATAAAGCATCCATTTTAAATTCAAACATTCTGATGAATATAAAGTCTTGCAATGTAAATGCAATTCATTTCCTGTAATAAGGAGATTTACTTTCTTGTATGATCCTAAATAATGACATTCAGAATAGAATACATTACTATGTTAGCTGTATTATCATTTTTAAAATACATAATATGCATCATGTCTAGTTTTACTTAAGCCCCATTCTGTCATTACCTGCTATTCGTATTTGGTCAAACAGTTAAATAGCAGAAAAAACAGAATAGCAGAAAAATACTATTCTTTACAGCTCTACTTTCAATATGAAAGTTATCCACCCTATGATTTCAATTGCATACAGTTACAAGCTATATATATATATATATGTGTGTGAGTTTGTGTGACACACGGGCCCAAAACCCGTCGCTTGTCGTTTTTTATTTTTTTTATTTTATCATATTCTACACTGCATCTGCTTCAAAATACTTTTTACAGAATCAAAATATCTTGCTTCTAACTGAAGTTATATTCGTTTGATTAGAACAATCAAAAAGTGACAAAATCGAATATGACGTGGCTAAGAAAATGAAGTTGCTAACACTTCATTTCATGGCTGCCTAATTTTTCTATTGTTTTTTCTTGATTCTTCTTAAATTGAGTACTGTAACATTATGATAAATTATAATTTTGATGCTTAATTGTGATAGTGCAGTTGGTAAAGCATTGTTTTGGCCTTGCTTTTCTTGCTTTACTGTATTCTTTTCAGGTTTCTGCAAAGAGTGAATGTGTTCTTGAATATTTCTTTCTGTGTTGTGATAGCTCTGCTATAATTTTGTTCTCTAGCTGCTCTGTTACCTACTGCTGTGAATTGTGTCATACATTTATATGCATCTCCAACATGTCCAGTGTCATTCACAGGCAATTGCACTAATGTGCATGCATATTGTATAAACTGTAGAATAAGTTCATGTGATGGCAACTGAATAACCTGACATAATATTTTCAATAACTCAAAGGATGCATGCTTTGTGGAATGTTTTGGCCAAATGAATACATAGTGTTACTGTTTTATCTTATATTACAAGGCTTACTGTTAGTATTGATCTCTTAACACCACGATTTGTATCTATTTTGCATCCTATACATCAGTGCTGTCCAACATGCGGTGCTAATTTTAAGCTCCCCGCCCGGGGACTATTCTTTTAAAGAGAAGTAAAAGACAAAGTCACGGCCTACCTGCTAGCTATTCATTCGTAATTTACAATTTTCCGAAATAATTATTTCTTTGGTGGCCTGCAGTGTCAAAAAGGTTGGACAGCACTGCTCTACATGCATAAGCTATTATATGTGTTGATTACATATATGCACTGTGGTCGGATATTTGTGTTAGCGTATATGCATATGCAGTTTTGCATACGTATGAAGTTGCATGTATGTATAAAATATATATATTCTCTTTCATATGGCATGGGATGGGACTGTATATTATGCATATGTTAAGTTGTTATATTATGACATCTGTATATGCAGGAGAAGCATTTTTAAAAGGTGCTTTGTGTAGTTTGTATTTGAGACTAGGTTCTGGTTGTTGGTCCTGTGTGATTGTTTTATTGTCAGTCTCTTGACTGATCATTTTGTCTCCCTTGTGATCCTTTTTTCATCAGTGGTGTTGGTGGTTGTGTACAGTGTCTCTTCATGAGTTTTTGCTAGCTTTGTCACCGCCTGAGTCTGACGTTTTCTTGTTCACTCGTGGGAGTTTTGTTATGTCTTTAAATTGCTTGGGAATTCAAAGTATTTATCCTAAAATTAGTGCAATACTCCATTTCTCTAAAAAAACAATACTGTTGCACCCTGTTTTGCATGTGATTGTTGGATTTGAAATCATAAGTGTTATGATAAATTTGGTTATGCATTTTTTAAGTTTTGAATTGTTTAGTGGCTGTTGTAAACTTTGGATTATGTGATGGCAGTGCAATGCATACCCGGCCAAAACAACTGACACTAGTCAGCCTACTTTGAGACTTCAATCAAGGAATTTTGGATAGAACTTGTGACTCTGGGAAGATGGCTGAATATATATGAATGGAGACACTGCTGGCTATTGTGCTTAAAGAAAATAAGTGAAGGGAACCTGCATATGGCAGTGTAAATATTGGAGATTGAGGCCCCGATGAAAATTGATGAGGCAGACAAAAATGGAAGGAAATGGTAAATGTAAGACAGCAGAAAGAGGTGTAAACAGTGGAATTTGAACAGACTATGCTTAAGTTGAAGGCTGAGAAAGGATGCTTAAGGCTGAGGCTTATTAGCAAAGGTTTTTAGCAGTAGTTGGAGAGGATATTCGTGACTGAAAGATGAAAAGATGGTATAATTAGGTTACAGATTATCCAGCGATCTGTTGTATTACACTAATTATTAAAAATATATTTTAATTTCCAAGCTGTTTATTGGCACACAACGTCACATATGATTTGCATATGTGGACAAAATGGTGTTGGCCTTCAGCAGTGTCAAAATCTGCTAAGGCCAAATACACAACCACTAACAACCGGTGATAAAAAAAATGGTTCAATGAGAAGCAAAGGGTCAAGAAGTCATGGAGGTAAACAAAATGACTAGTTGAGAGACTGTAGACAAAATGGTCATGCCCAACCAATGAGTATCGTATTTTCGCGTATATAAGACGCGTCTTATAAAAAGTTTTACATACCCCGCACCCTGGCTGCGACTTATATTCGAGGGCGTCTAATCTAATTAAT
>SACV01240670.1:6561-17328 GCA_003999395.1 Eisenia fetida | reverse complement strand
AAAAATGTATTTCACTGTTTATTAGAAGCTGGATTTATGAAATAATTCTTGGTTAAGTAGAGGTTGGATAGATGAAATGAACATTGCTTAATTGGAAGCCTGATTCATGAAAATGAAATAATTATTGTTTAAGTTCTAAAGAAGACGCTGGATAGATGACAAGAACATTATTTAATTGGAACCTGTATTGATGAAATAATTCTGGGCTAAATAGAAGCTGGATAGATGAAATGAACGTTGCCTAAACAGGAGCTGAATTTATGAAATAATTTGTGGCTAAGCTTTTATACATAATTTTTTAAAGATAAAGGGACGAATCGTCCGGGGACGAATCGTCCGGGGACGAACAGTCCCCAAACCCTACTGGTACCCTTTGCATCTGCTCGGATCGGTGAGTAAGTAAGGATATTGATCAACGACGTCGCGCTATTTCTTGTGCAGCATAACCTTTGGATAAAACTGTGTGTTCGTGAACGTTCGCTGTACTTGCATGACGCTACAAGCACACTCACCGTACATTAGAAATTTAACACAGACCGCCTAGTCGTGCTGGGACACAAGTCCTGGTGAAGGGGCACAGACGTCGGGTGCGGGGGCACGTGCCCCTGCGACCCCCTCTGGCTTCGGGCCAGTAGTTCCCTAGGGTTGTTTGATTACTAATTTAATATGCCGACTATTAGTTCTACAGCCAATGCCTCTATAATATTTGGCCTCCTAGGCAGATAGCTTACCACAAAGTCTCCATGTATATATATATATATTTATTATGATGCCAATGAAATACACAAACAAAAATAAAGTTTGTCTTTTTAAAGTTCTTACCCTCTGATTTTGTTCCTAATGATATGGTAATCATGTGGAATTTTTTCTTTGAAATTCATTAATATTTGCAGGTGGCACAAATGCTCAACGATGTTGTGAGCCTTAACTACTGTACGTTTGTACATTGTACATATTGTACATAAAATTCAACACATATGTGCGAAGTGCAGACTTACTACGAGACCATTGTCTATTACATCTATGTACTTATTTATCTGAATTTCCGAGATTAAATATTCTATGAGTCGAAGAGGGTGCATGGGTGCAGTGGACACAAAGCTTTCTAAGCAAGAAGAAAGACATCATCATCGTGACGCTCTTGAAGAAAGGAGGAAGCTAAGAGAAAAGCAGAGACAACATGATGCTTCAGTGCTAGGGATCCTTGGACAGAAGACAATTAAAGCTCATGGACAATTTTTCGAAGTCGTCAATAAATCCAACTGCCCGGTGCCATCAGTTCATGCCTTTTGCAATAAACAGCTCAGCTATAAATGAAGAACACTATTATTAGGCAATCAGTAGTAGGTCTTTCTACCAAAATGTAGGCCTGTATAAATCATATGTTAGGTACATACATGTAGGCCTATTGTATAAGCATAATTCCTCTTAAGCTGTTCAAGCATGGAATATAAGTTTGCTGTACATTGTATTTTATTCTGCTGCTTTAACTTGTGCAGGTGGACGAATGAAGAAAGCATGCAAATTGTCAAGTCTATTGTGAAAATCGCTATGTCGATGGCAACATTTTTAAGTAGGTTTAGAATGCTAAACTTTTTACAATCAACAAATTGGTATAATAGGCTATTGTGTCAGAGCTCCTGGATAAACTATACACGTGTACACTGTACATGGCTTGAAAATTGTATGGTGCGGTAAAGCAAATAATCTCAAAAGCAGGAGAACTCTATGCGATTTGACTTTATAATTTATAATTTGTCTTTATAAATTAGTTTCAATGGTATTTGATGAAACACGTTCTTTGTTCAAATGGAAACGAGATTGATGGAAATAGCCTGGTGTGGTCCGTAAATAAAAGTTGGATTCATGACAGTTACTTCAGCCTACGTATGCCTATTCATCCGGGGGAAATGCCCGGTGGGAAATGTCCGAGGGGAAATGTCCTGGTACCACATGAGAAGACTTTTGAAAGAAGGAAACTTGGATGTACTGCGTGCATACATGTCAACGGGAAGATAATTTCAAATGGAGATATATTCATAATCTATGAGTGTTTGTACTTAGAAAATTAATTAAGTAGCCATCAGTTGTTCTAATGTAATGTCAGCGGCTTTACCCTCTAGTGGAGACGATGTTTAACTGCATTTCAATGTATAATATACATGTACTCTGTTCATCTTTCGTTGCTCGCCACATGTCTCATGGTTGCTCATGGTCTAATTGTGTACACGCTCAATGTACATGTATACGTAGATCGGCTTGTCTTATACCTGGTCAAACGGGATTTCCATGTTTCACTGTGAAGACTATAGTAACTGAAGCAATTTATACTCGAAACTTAAATTTCCATCCGTCTCCTATGTGTATTTAACCTTGATGTCCACTCGTTAGTTACTAAAGCTCTCTTAATGGAGGGATTAAGGATGTAATTAATATTGTTAGGCCTAGTGCAAGAATTTCTGTGTAATTGCATGCATGCAAGCTTCCGTGCATAGGTTTACATAATATGCATGTATGCGATATTAACCATAGATTATGTCTTTATCGAATATAAGTATTGCAATAACCAGTTTGACGTAGCAGTGTTCATATAAGATTGTTTACTGTTCAATGTGCTTTCAGTTGCACGCTGTGACCTGTTGCCGAAACCACAGAACCAATATGCAATGCTCAGTTTTGAGAAATGTGTGACACTTAAGTGTCATTCAACATTGAACTATCCAGTAACATGGTTAATAATGAAACATGGGTCATCAAGCAGTTGCGAAATTTTTAATGGATACAATTTAGTTGAGGATGTCCAAAACGTCAGTTCATATTGCAAAGTAGACAATGGGATGCGAGGAATATATGATCTAAAAGTCACTACTACTATTATAGAGGCAGCCCAGCGGTACATCTGTCTAGAACCTGGAAGTTTGGATGAAGCTAGTGCTGAAATTATCATTTTAGGTTGGTACTTTGCAGCACATGGCTTAGTCTTTCGTGTATCATTCATTTTAAGAATATTTATAAATTGAATTTTATACACAATTTTAACCCAGATTCCATCAAACGATCTAATAGCAAGTTGGGATTTTATACAAATTACTGCCACTTCTCAAGTGTCGACATCAATTTGAATTGCATGTAATAATATGTCGTTTTGAGCAATTTAGTACAACATCTCTACTGTTCAAATTACCAAGTGCGTTGCAGAATACAACGACAGATTTCGTAGCTCAATTATGCTGTGATATTCAGTTAAATTAGTTACAATACCTTTTTTTAAAGCTGAATAATTAATACATCAGATTAGTCAGATTAATCAAGTTTTCGGCACTCGCGCCCATGACGAATTAAGATAGCGTTACAGAAACCTAACGAGGGTTTCTTTTTACATCAAAGTTGATGCAAGGATTGGCATATCGAATCAGCTTCCGCCCAACTCGACCGGTATTCCGAACTATTCAAATAGTGGAAGACATTCTTTTCCTATTGGAGATTGATGCTAATCAAGATCACATCTAAAATCATTTTGCTGACCAAACACAAATTACTACTCTTCACAAGTAATGAACCATATAACACAGCAATTAGCCTAGGCAGTGCCAGTTTAGCAGTCACATACATGACCAATTGGTGAAACATAAAGGAACTCATGCCTTAATCCGATTAATTTACTTTCCAGAATCTCATCCAGAATGCAATGTCACTTCATACCACGAATCCATTATCTTCACATGCCACGTGCGCTTCAAAGGTAACTGGAGTCCAGTGATGGAATGGCGTAACGGCACAAGTGGTGAGGTCATTAATGAAGGAGTTTATGCTGTCTCGATTCCAAATGAAAGCCTGACTAGTCGTCTAATTGTTCCCTCTAATCAAAGTCTGGTCTCTAAGACGTACTACAGCTGCACAACATATTTCAGAATACAAGACAAGCCTTTCGAAACAACAGCGGATAACATTCCATCATACTCCTATAATTGGACATCACCAGATTATACAATAGGTTGGTTGATTGTTATGTTTAGCAGTAAGCCTACAATAATTTGTTGGTTTTACGTGTTGCTTCGGCCTAGTTCAGTCTACCTAGTTATGACTGCCATCGTTTACATTTTTAAGCTATGGTACAATAATTATTTCTAGACTTATAACCTGTTAATAGGTAAGGGTTAACAAACTAGATCGTATCCAAGTAACACAAAACCGAAGGAAACAATTGGTATTATAAGGCAAAATACATTCGCCAGAAATCATGTACATGTATACAGCCAACGTCATTCAAAAGCATTAGGCCTATTAATGTCAAATCGTTTTGTTTAATGAAATAATGGAGTGGCTTAAGTCTAAGATCTTAATGTCGCAATTGCGTTAAATTTCTGACAGTTTACAAATGAGACAAGGCAGTAAGAAACCATTCTTTTAAAATTGACCAGGAATACACTGACCAAAGGGCATAGGAGGAACTGAATTATGGGCTACACAAAAACACCAATAGAGACTCGTAAGCAGCAATGATCCAGAGAGGGGCACGCCACTGATGACTTGTTTTTAATTGTAGCCCATAAACACGTTGAGACGGCAACAAAATATGCAGTTGCTGCTACTGGCATAATTCTTACGATCCTATTCGTGATTGTTTTGTCTGCTTGTTGCATAAAGTATAAATGTAGCAAGCAGTCGATACGTCAAATGGACAGGTATGACACATTTTAATACATTTTGTTAGAGACTAAATTCTGTTTTGTTTTGTTTTAATGATGCATGACATCTTCATCATCGTTAATTTCTGTCTTAGTTCTGAATTGTTTTTTTTATATTCCACTTCGCTAAACACATTATCGCTTGAAAATGTTTTTCACTGAATAGAGACGGTCTATTGCGCGTCTGAACGTGTGACGAATTTTTACTGTCTGGCTGGCTGACTCACTTACATGTAGGCCTACTGACTGACTGATACACGACTATAACTTTTCATAATAGTGAATAAAACGATAAAATATGTCAAACTGTTAATAATTTAACGTCATACAATGTTGGCCTGCCTATAAAAGTGTAGGTCGCAATAAAAAGGCGGAACTTGGTCATTTATGGACTCCGTTTTGTGGTCCATTAGCATTATTGCTTATTCAGTGCAATGCGAGATGTTACCTACATTGTACATTTTGTTTGCTTTAGAAAGATTGATGCTATGGTTAATCAGCTCAATTTGAGTTGATCTTATTTACTATTATATACAGTATGGAATACGAGCAGATTGGTTGCGCCGTAGTTCTGAATGCTTCTATGATCACTTATTGTTATAGGCTTGATTGCCTGATGCAGCCTCGCGGGGAGCAGAGACATTTCGAATCTTGACATTTGCATTTTCATCGACTTCAGCTGTATGCCGATATCCTCTTTCCGCAATTATGACTGATACTGGTAAATGGAACCATCGCTCTCAACGGCTTGAATGTAAACAATAATTGCCTACACGGTAGACTGAACTGTGTACACTAGGGTGACCATTTTCTGGCCTTCAAAAACCGGGACACTTTTTGGTTTTTCTGTTTGTTCAAGAAATGGGTCTTGCCTTTTAAACTTGGACATGATTTGATTTGAAGATTGATTGATTGATTTGGTAAAATAGAACAACTGATTAATTGATTGGACTAATAAGTAGGCCTAGTCAGCGGCGTCCATCCCCTCTGAGACCATGAAGAATTTCCCCCATATTTAAAAAAGATTTTTAGACTCAAGAAAAAAAATCGAAAATGACACTTTTCCATGAGACTTTTCCCGAAAAATGTCTTTTCTTTTCATCTGCCAACATTTCTGATGACTTTTTTAGTCATCGACTCTAAATTTCAAAATTTAGGCTAACTCAAATTTTACATTTCCCCCTAAAAACATCACCGAATCTTTCATGTACTAAACAAATAATATCTTAACCCTACAAACCTCACCCAATCTTTCACTAAAATTTCTTTTCCCTAAAATGCCCCCCAAAAGTTCTTCCCCCTAAAATGGCAAAATCTTATTTCCCCTAAAATGGCTATGATGAGGATTTCTGCTTCATTCCCCCACGGAATTGTGGGATGGTACAGAGTTGTAAAGTTAGATTACCGTAAGACTTCACTTAGTCATAGGCACAGACTTTTGGGGTGGGGACAGCCCGTGCACGTGCGTCCAATAATTGAGTGATGCCTATGCTTTCATCAGTTATTGCTACCCTTTTCTACCCTAATATTTTGGTCTGTCTCACCTCTATATTTTTGACAAGTCTATGCCAGCCAGTGCTTAGAGTTATTATTATAATACTTATATTATATTGTATTATTAGTTATTATGGGCTATAGTAACTTTAGTATATTATAGTTACTGTATAGTAGTAGGCCTATACAGTTGTTATAGTTAGACTTTTTTATCGTGTAGGATTGCATCTATAGAGGCCGGAACAATGTTGAAAATTGCATCGACGGGCTGCAACAGACCTATAGTTTGAGTGAGCCTACGGTTATAGGCTACGGTTATAATTATTTGCAAGGAAATGACGCTTCCAAGATTCGAGTTGACGATTCCATTTCCTTCCTGGCATGTAAAAAACCGGGACTATTTTGCTTTTTTCCACAAGTCGTCGGGACACCGGGACACACCTCATAAAACCGGGACAAATCCCGGAAAACCGGGACGTATGGTCACCCTAGTGTACACCCTACAGCTTCAAGCAATAATACTATAACTCAAGTTTTGATATATTGGTTTTACAAAGCATTTATTCCGAGAATTGGCAATGTACAACAATAATAATACAAAATAATTTGAATCAATCGCGAAGGCATTGATTACGGAGGTGTTGGCATTTGCTCACGATCTGGCCAATCAACACGCCTACCCATCTTCCCACTGACAGTGAGTGTACTGCCAGGGTGCTCATTGTAGCCAATATAGCTAGGGGAATAAGCACGGCTGAGACCTCGAGCCAAATTTTAGCCAGGCTCGGGGTTCGAACCCAGAACCGCTCGAATGGCCGTCCAGCACTGAACGTCTTGAACAGTCCAACACGCGTATCGCTAGACAACCGGCCACCCCATAAACATGTAGTAATATCATTATATAGGCTACGCACATGTGCATAACTAGATGATATGAACTCAGAGCCCACCTAAAGCCATGGATAACTTTTAAGCCACCTCAAACAGACACATCCTACTGGCTGTAGTCCCCTTTTAACGTGTGGGAGCCTTGGGAAGGGGTACGCAATGAGAAACACAGGCACGGGTTTGACCATGCAATAGGATAACGAGAATTTGATGCGAAATAGCTAAAGTTTGACCTCTCTAGACTATGATCCAACGAGATTTCATGGTTTGGCGAGCCTGAGTGCAATAGCTTAAGTGCTGCAAGAACTCTGTTTTTAACTAGATGTTTAAACTGGATGGATTATGAGATTTGATACACTAGGTTTTCATCTTTGTTGCTTCAGCAATTTTTCAACTTTGTTACTTAGGCTACTTGTTTTACCCCGGCAGCGCCACTACGGTCAGAGGAAGCGACGGCGCGGCCGGCGGTTGCGGCGACGACGCCAACGACGGAATTTCTTTTTGTCTTCGTTTTCTCGTTTCTTGAGTTTTGCGCACTCAAACATAGGGGCGCACACATCCGCGCGCAAACATATGGACGCAATCACTTATGCGCAGAGTTTCACATGTGCGCAGCGTGTGCGTTTCTCAATTCTTGAGTTTCTCGATTTTTACTTTCTCGAGTTTCACAATTCTTTAGTTTCATGTTTCTTGAGTTTCTCGATTCATAGGTTTCTCGATTCATGAGTTTCTCGATTCTTGAGTTTCTCAATCCTTGAGTTTCTTGATTGTTGAGTCATGATGTGAAGGTTCCTCGGATTGACGATTCGACGTTTTTGGGATGATACGTTCACGGGTTTCTCGATTCTTTNCTCGAAAAAGTTGCTGAACTTAACAATGCGGCTCCTCATCGAAAAAAGGTTGGTGACCACTGCCATACATGTACGTCTATAAAGCATCCCCCTTGTCACAACGACCACCCAGGGAGATAATTATTGTCAAAATTTGAGGAATAATTTCAATATTACATTCCTAAACCAGATCTTCAGGATGATTTAGGCTGTACTGTCCGCCAGTTTTGCCATGTGGATTTTGTTTCACAGACAATGAACTTTATATCTTGTAATCTAAATTAGGCCTAAACTAATCATCCTCACGAAGACTACGAAGATCCATATAAGTAACTAATCATTGAAGCCAATCATTACTCTCACTGGCAGCCAAATTAAAAAGAAGTCTATCCACAAAATTTCTTCATGACCTTCTTTTTTGCTTTACTATTCCCACGCGTTCGGGAGGGCCTATCTCAATTACTGGGTCATGTAATGTTCCCATTGGGCTCAACGGAATAAATTCAGTATATTTTCCAGTTTTCCAGAGCAATTTCTTCGTCGAAGGGGAGAAAAAACGTATACAGTCAGACTCGATGGGGAACCATGGCCGGATTTGCTCCCCCTGAATTCGACCTTCCTTACCCTAGCCTCCGTTTGAGAAGTCCTGTGTAAACTGCGAAGAAAAGCCACCTACATGTATCCATCCCAGCAGCCTCAGAACTTGATTACAGTGATCAACGGAGGATTGTCCTGGAGAATTGTCCAAAGGAGGAAATTCTGAATTATGGGGTGTTAGGAGTAAATGTCCAGAGGGGGAATGAAATGTCCAGAGGGGGAATGAAATGTCCAGTGGAAATGTTCTAGACCCCGGCTGCACGTGGGCAGACGTGAAGGCTAAAATTCTGATCACATCATTGCTTAAATGCAAAGAAACTGAGCAGACGTTTCGCGTGCTAAACATTCTTTTCTTACCCCTCTGAGAAGGCTACGAAGATATCTGCTTCATTTCCCAACCCATGAAACCCTGTATGGCACTGTACATTTCAATACTTGAAACAAATTTAATTCGTTGTGGTTATGAGACTTCTGATGAAATTGCCAAGTGTTAAGCTAAGTTTTTCTGTTACTTAATGTTAAACACAAAATATTGTAATTTGGGGGAACTAGGGCGGGTCACTCGTAATCGGTCGGCGGGCCACGGGTTTGACAACACTGCCATAGATAAATTAGTTCTGGTTACAGGAGCTCAGGAATGTCTACGGTGAAGAATATTAGTATTATTATTACGAAGCAAAGTTATTGTTATATAAATTTATTATTATTATTGTGTAAGCGATATTATTATTAGGTATGTAGGCCTAAATTTTAAGTCTTATTATCTTTCTGCGGATCATTATGATTTGTATAACTGAAGTGTATTTGTTTATCAGAGTAATAAGCAGTAATCATAAATATCAAGGCGTGTTGTTATTCCTCGTGAGGATTGTTCCCCAGGCCCGTATCGAGGATTTCGCTAGTGGTGGGGCACACATTTCTGTGCAGGGGCACCCTCCCTTGTTCCATTGAAGCCTCCCCAGGGTCCACTCCCGGAACATTGTTTTACCAGTGTTCGACCTATTTTCGAATTATGCTCATCGAATCACTGCATCAGAATGCACTTTGCACTGCTCATGGGCGCTCAATCCTCGTCTGGATTCCATTGCTTTCTTCCAATAACAGTAGACCCTAGGCCTTTCCAATACTTGTGAAAGATGGATCTTGATCCTTAATCTGGTTATTGCCGAATCTTCGACAAGCATAGCAAAAGCATTTGTTTGCCTTCTGCGAATATTCTAACCAGGGTCTTCCTACATATATGTAACACGAAGAATTAAACCGTCGTAATTTCTTGCCGATAGGTTACTAGGAAATATACTTACATGTAAGCTAGGTTGTGCAGGCTTCTCGACACCCAGAGCGATCTGATCATCCATTTGGTCCAAAGACGAACCAGATTGGCCTAACGCGTGCTGCTCACTTGCATTGGATATGGCATCATTGCCACTTATCCCTTCTAAGGCTTCTATATCTGAATATACTCCAGGTAAGATAGCATCAGAAGCGCCATCATCTATTTCATCAATTTTGATTTCATTTATAGTTGTTGTTGAAAGAAATACTTTTTCGGTTGCAGCGCTATGGCCGGTTGCTCTGCGTCTGCTGTATTCTGCAAACGCATTCAAATTATGCCAAATTAGCCTATATAACCGGTTAACTATAGGCCCAGGTAAAATCAACATTCAAGCGCGTGCGGCTTATCCAAATACATCGATGACATTTTTAGCTAATGTTGGCTTTTGCCGGAAATATGTGGCTGGTTCGTGCTTCATGCTATTGACACTATTTTTATCTATATTTAATAATTCGTCAGTAAAATAATAATGTCTGGAAATGAAATGTTGCCGGCAACCTTGATGGAAAGCAATGACAATTCCATTCAATGCAAGATAGGATTAGAAACTGCAAGCTATCATTTTAGGCCTATTCACCCTTTAACCACGCTTACCTCTCCTTCGTTTCGCGTTGATTAAGGCTTTAAAAACCTTCGTATATCCATCGGAAATTAAATTAGCAACAAGCGAAAATCAATCTTGACATAATTATTGTTCGCATTTGTTGCTTTATCCTAGTTATCAAAAACGTCTTGTATTATTAAACGGAAGTGACGCATTGATGTGTGTGTATGTGTGTGTGTGTGTGTGCGTGTGTGTGTCTATGCCCGGTGTACGAACTTTTCGTTCCGGGACGATTCGTCCCTTTATCGTCAAAATAATGGTATTTCACTGTTTATTAGAAGCTGGATTTATGAAATAATTCTTGGTTAAGTAGAGGTTGGATAGATGAAA
>SACV01237221.1:6822-17841 GCA_003999395.1 Eisenia fetida | reverse complement strand
TTGAGGGCTACAGTTCTTCATGAGAGAATTTTTATAGCTGCCATGTTAAATCCATCACTTAAAAGTCGTTTTATGCAAGGGTTTAGCAGGTTTGGTAGGATTTTAGCAGGTTCAGTAGGATAAAAAATTTTGCCACTAGAAAATAAAAATAATAAAAAACGTAAAAATCGTTTTTTCACATCGATGAAAAATACCATCAACACAAACCCAATATAATATAACAATACTGCAGCATAAGGCAATGTAACATAAGGCCAATTTAACATAAGGTCAATATAACATAAGGCTAATGCAACATAAGGTCAACTTACCGGTAAAATAAGGTCTGTGAATAAATCCCTACATCACTACCGGTAAATACTGAATGAACAGGGTTGCCACAAGGTTAATAAGAAAATTATGACCTTATTCCATGACCTTAAAGACTTATTTTAAACAAAAAGGACTTACTTTTAATTGTAATCTTTATCAAAATTTTAAAATATGATTACATGTCTAGTAATGATTTTTCCATTTTCCATGACTTCCAAAGAACTCGACGTTTTCAAATTCTATGACTTTTCAGGACTTTATGGGAAAACACCTGCTTTTCCAGGCTTTAAATTTCTCAAAGTCAAATTCCACGACTCTTCAGGTTTTCAAATAACCTGACTAAAGTATGCCTATAATCTATATTATTATTACCTCATTCCATAGCCATTAACATTAAAGAAACATCTTTAACCATTGAAATATTCAAATTAATGAATCAAAGCCAGTCACAAAAAATAATTAATCCACCAGCCATATACATCAACCTTCATACCACATCGACTATAAACTTAATTACAGTAAACTAGATTGATTTATCTTTTGTGACCTTAATTAAACACCACTTACATCAGAAGACAAACAGACCCTAAAGGATCTGTAATTAAATTTTCAACGATATGTGTTATATTAAATTTGCAACGATCTGTAATTAAATTTACAACTGGATATGCGATTAAATTTACAACTCCTTTATGCTACTGGTTTCAACAAGACATCACTGAAAAGTCAATTGGTTGACTGGTGAACTTTCAAGTGGCCAGAACCCAAAGATTAAGTGCAATATTTACCGTATAATGCAGCATGGTCAAGAGGTACAGAGGCAAAACAACACAGCACGAAAAAGTGGATAGATCAGAGGCTTTTGGCAAGGGACACCACAAATTCAGCAGCTTCTGTGAAAGCTTGAAGTTCATATTAATTTTTTATACCATAATTATTTGTCAAAGACCTAAGCCAAACGGCCTTGGATCGCTGTTGTGCAAACAGCTATTAAATACTAATCAGAAGAATTGTGTACATGTATTAGTGACACATAAATAACTCAATTTGTTACTTTTAAATTGCCCAATTGAAGTACTTCACGAAAGCATAACAAAGTCCAAATGATGCAGGTAGGCCTATGCACTACATGTTTGCATGTATGTATGTAGGCTTATGTACAGTATAAAAGTTTGCCTGTATGTATATGCATCGTTGCATGCATGCGTGATTGCGTATATGCATCAAGACAATGCACACGTCACTTTCAAGTACTTCAAAAGGCACTGCATGCATGACCACCTAACTGATCTAAATTAAATTTTATGCATATTTTAAATCAGTTTGATTATGTTTAATGTGGCCAGTAACACAGAACATAATGTACACAGTACAAGTACACCTGAAGATATTCTCAGTAGTTTTATCTGTGCTGTATAGTTCTGGTGAATCCATATCAACTGCCCCTAAAAATATCATGCTCATTCGAAAATCTTCCACCATTTAACGATGGCACTCACATCTGCATACATTGACATAACTAATCTTTTTCTCATGCTCAGTGAGAATCAATTAAAACCATCTGTAAAGTATGCAAAATCATGTGTGCATCCCCAGTCTAACCAAACATCTCAAAAAGCGACTATCAATTTTAGTAACTACTCTCAATTTTAGTAACTACTCTCGATAACTGAACATTATAAAGAAACACAGATGAAACGCTGTTAACTAAACAGAGTGGAGATGAAAGGCTTACATTTGTCGCATGACGTCACCAAGAAAGGCTCCATCGCACAGATTGCTATAGGTCACGGGATCCGTCTTAAAGAGTTGAACCTGAGAGAAACAGAAAATATGCTTATTACCTAAAGTAATCATAAATTTAAACCAAACTCTCAAAACTTCTCAAGCACTTTCAACTACGGTATTTAAATGTTGAAATAGGGTACCAGCTTATTCCTGAGCACTGTACTGATTCCATGTGCATATGTATATATACACATATGTATACCGGTATTGTACATATGTACCCAGGACATCACTTCCCAAGGTATTGGTCCATGCAAACCCTCAGTCGCTGGTCTGCAAAGTGAGTCAATAAACTGGTCAAAATTGTCTCAGAATCAAGAGATGTTCCACCATATTTAAAAGTCAATAAAATACTTATTGGGTTAGCATTTTAGAAGGAAATAGAGTCATACAATAGGCTAAACATGTATTTAAATCAATTTTAATACATATTTGAAGAAATTATTCTAGTTCAGTGCAGGCCAACCCGCAACCCGCATGTGGCCCACCGGCTGATTTTAATTGGCCTGTCCGAGCTGGCACAATTTTTTAAACCTGTGAAAATAATGAAGTATTTTAAGATAAAACTTGGCTTCACATTTGGCAATATTAACACAGGTCAAGTTCCTAGAGTTATAAAATGTTTGGTTCTCAACCCACAGTTTATAGTGTTCAACAAATTTTAGTCATTGCTTTTGAGTTTACTGGTGCAATTATTGGCTTCATTATTAATTTCTTGTGTGGCCCGCGGGATCGAAAAGGACGGAAAGCACTGTTTTAGCCTATCATTAAAGACAAAATGATTAATAAATTGGATAGGAAGGAGGTATTCTTACTGCAGGATTCCGATTGTGCCTGATTTATTCATAATTTCTCTGAATGGTTTGAAAGCCTGAGTGGTGAGAATAGATAGGACTGGGATCCATGAGTTAGTACAAAGGCAGTGAATGATCAAAAAATTTTGCATAATTCCGGTGGAAAGGTGGAAGAGTATAGCAGAAGTAAGGTGTAGACTGTAGAGCGTAGATTGGTTAGTGAAATTCAAAGAAGGAGCAGTGATGAGGTAGAAGGATGAGTTGAGGTGAGGCTTGGCTGGACGAAGAAGAGCTAAATATTGAGAGACATAATCGTCGTCGTTGTCGCCGTCATCATCATCAATCATCATCAATATCATCATCATCCATCATCATCATCATCCATCATCCATCATCATCATCATCCACTTGACCTTTGGTGGCAATGGGTAGGAAGAACTGACTTTCATTGTCCTAAATCCTTTATCAATTCCTTTGCTCTCCTCAATGTCAGTCCAAGTGATGGTAGGTCCTGATTTACTTTATCTGTACAGTGAGTGCTATGGGTTGAATTTGGTCTACACCAAGGATTGCCAACATCACTGGCATCAAAAGCAAGCAATGCAAACTGCACAGTGAGATATTTTGTATATGGCCATTCTTTATCAGTATGGTTACACAAAATACACAATCAAATCTATTGCAGCCTTGATTACCACTCAACTCCATGTGGTTACAGCCCTCATTTACAACAAAATCATAGCAATGCCGGCTAAAGCCTTGAAGAGAATGAATGAGGGAGAGATGGCTGCAGAAAATAGCCAGCCCCTTCGGATCACAGTCACAGGCTCTGAGTCACAGGAACCTGACCATGCATAAATTTAAAGTTACTCAGACCAAGGACCTCTAGATAATGGCGAACCAGTGGAACACATTCAGCACACATGGCTGTAACCATGGAGCCAGCGGAACATATAGCTGGAGGCATGGCCAAACTTGGAAATGCATCCCCAGAGACAAGCAGCAGAAGGTAGGCCCAGGAACCTCAGTCAACCAGAAGGAAGGCCAGCATAAAATGAGCAGCAGTAATCTAGTAAGACTGCGATGAAGGAGTGGATGAGTCAAGTAATTTGTTAGTCTAGTGTATGATGTAGGCTTGTCTGTTCATATTCCCCATTTATAGCATTATTCTGAGGCACAGTAAAGCTGATGAACTGTTGCCAGTGGTAGGCCATTTTAGGTAAAGACTTCTCAAGCTTATAGTCCTGGCTTTACCATATACAGGCCCATGCTCAGGCTTACAGTCAGATGACCTGACTATCTGGGGGTGGTCATGAATCACCACGGACAGCAAATTGCCATACAATGGCTCAGTCAAACAGCCTATTACTGTGAAAGAGAGCAATTAGTATAACAAGCAATAAATGAACATACAGTGAAGGGCAGGGCTTAAACATGGTTAATGTGTCCACGTATCTTCTGTGTTTATCTGGCTCTCTATCTCTCTCTATGTCTTTGTGTGCATGTGAGTGAGCTTTTATAGGAAAATACAAACAGCATAAACCGAGTAAAAAATTACAGAGAAATCACAGATTTAGATAATCAGTTTTTTATTCATGGTCAGACATGTAAATAGACTTTTGAAAGTTTACATAGAAAGGCCTATGACTGTTCATATAAATAGACTTAATAAAAGTGCATGCAAACTGACCCATGAACATTTAAGCTAACAGGTCTGGTCTACGAACATTGCCATAGACAAGCATGTATGACTGTTCACCCAAATAGGCTCTTAAATGTTCATGTACATAGGCCTTAGACCAGCGGTTCCCAAGTTCCCAACCTGTGGTCCGCGGACCACTGGTGGTCCGTGAACCCCTGCCAGGTGGTCAGCAAGCAAAGCCTAAAAAAGGTGAGAAATTAAATTTCTTTTATATTTTGCGAAATTCTTTCATATTTGACATGTAAATTACTTTGGTTGTTTTTTATTTGCAACTTTCTTTGATATTTTACACGTAAATCACCAAACAAATAACTCCGGAAAAATAGAAATTTTGCAGGTGAAAATCAAATTTGGGGAATAATGTTCAGCGGTGGTTGGGAACGCTGCCTTAGACTGTTTGTGTATATAGGCAATAGAATGTTCATCTAGACAGCCTATAACTGACATGCATTACTGTAAAACATAAATTCAAGAATTAGAGTAGATGGACTGGTCACGATGAAGAAGAGCAGTCCATTAAACTATCAATGAGGCAGCCATGGTATGGAATGTCAGTGATTTCAATTTCTTAGCCCTGGCATACAAAGGTGGGTGGCCAATCCTCTCCCTTGCTGTCTCATCTTCCCACCAACAGAATAGGGTATGTTCATCAGAACTGAGTTGGTGATCAGGTGGAGCACAACTCTCGACACAAATTTCTGCACTGGTGGGGATTTGAACCTCTGACCTCTTGATTGACCTTCCACTATGATAACCACTAGACCAGAAACCTAAGGCAAACACTTTGGCTTCCACCGTTGGAAAACATTCTTGTGTAGAAGGCTACTCACACCATGTCCATATAAATATACATGCAGTTTTAATTGAAATCTTAAGAAGAAATGTAAATTTATTTGATAAGCCAAGAATCTGAAGAGGTTTGTATGCATGATTCTTCTAGGCTCCACAAACTTGCATAATTACACACAAAAACAAATATGCCGAAAATAATGTATACACAGACAATACATATGTATATATATGTACATATGCATATGGAATTAGCACATACAACATCAGACCCTTCTACAAAGTGGATATGTCCTCCACAAACAGAGTGTATAGAAGTCCTTCAATGGACTCTGCCCAACAAATGGCCTCAGCACATAAAGAAGATAAAAGATCATTAGAAGTGGCTGCAAATAATCTATGAATTTATGAGAAGATCCTACTAAGACACCACTTCATTCACTGCCAATCAGTCAAATGTTTCCATCAAGTAGATTTGCAATTGAGAGACCCTTGACGTTAATTAAACAATCTTCTCAATTATGAAGAAAGTTTTATATTGTTCACTGGGCCAAAAAGATATTCGATGTTACCACGTTTCATCAGTCAGAGAACTGATTACTATCCAAATTTATTATTTACTAAATAAATATAAATTATTTATAATAATTATTACTTTATCATTAAATAAAAATCTCATTATCAACAACATCATCATCATCATACATTCATTATCGTCATCTTTATTTTACCTACAAATAATTATAACTACGTTAGCCATTAGTACAAATGCTTATACAGACTGTTAAGGTAGTCACATTTATTTGTATAGTTACATGTATAATTTATGACTATCTATTGTGTGTCCGAATTAATCTTTTAATCAGTCCGAGTTAGACCTTAGTCTGTGATAATCACCCTTATTAACGAGGGTGTAGAGTAGGATTCGTCCCTTTATCGTAAGAAAATTCTGTATCAAAAAACTTAGCCACAAATTATTTCATAAATCCAGCTCATATTTAAGCAACGTTCATTTCATCTATCCAGCTAATATTTATCCCAGAATTTTATTACAAGTAAATCAAATCAATCAATCCATCAATCAATCACATCAATCCAGCTTCCATTAAGTAATGTTCTCTTGATCTATCCAGCATCTTCTTTAGCACTTAAACAATAATTATTTCATCAATCCAGCTTCCAATTAAGCAATGTTCATTTCATCAATCCAGCCTCTACTTAACAAAGAATTATTTCATAAATCCTGCTTCTAATAAACAGTGAAATACAACATTTTTACGATAAAGAGACGAATCGTCCGGGGTCGAAACGTCCGTACACCGTAGTAGTGGGAAACATCTGGTGCATTGGTGCTGGTGAACCGAGTTTGTGCATCCTGTAAGGTTGACTAGAACTTCATTCGCTAGGCGGCGGCGGTGTTTGTAAAATTAGATGTATAACGTGATGTGGCGCCCTGTGTGGCCGCCTGGCGGTTAAATTCGATCCATGTTATTAACCACTCTATAATTCATTCTGTGTCTGTGTTGGTTAGAAATAAAAATATATGGAAATCTCTTCTTCTAATACAAGGCCATCTTGGATTACTGGATCCACTGTTTCAAAGCATAAAGCAGTACAACGACAAAATGGCAGAATATTTGGATGTGTTCTACCTGCTGCTATCTCGCAGCTTCAAGATCAGCTGATCTGGTGCTGTATGAATGTCTTCAGAAACTTGTGTAATTAATGCAATAGTAGGCCTATAGGCTGTCGAGACCTATTTTAAAAAAGTTAGGTTTTTAGGCTTTTTGATTTTCAAGTCAGAATTTTTACTTTTTCATGTCAAACTCTGTAAATTTCTATGAANCCCTTCCTGTGAGTACCTTCGGGGAAACCAATGATGCCACCTGCTGACCGAATTCACCCGAATACCGGTCAATGCTCCAACAAGATCAGGAGCGTAGCATACGCAAAAGAAAGAAAGATTATCATTATCTGTAGCATTTATTCAACAACTGTGCTGTGAACAAAAACTTCTGTGTCTGGAGAGTCAGAACAAATGAAAAAGTGACTTAGTTCAATCCATTAATTTACAGTATGTTTCAGAGCTGGGCTGCCTTCCATCAGAAGACTCATTTATGTAATAAACGATGTTGCTTTGAAGGAGATTTGTAACTATGGACTCAGTCTGGACTTATGAGTCATCAAAGTAAGAGAAGGTTGCCCAGGATAAAATAATACAGACAAAGCCAAAGATAAGTCGCATCAGTCTGCATTGAACTCTGACCCTATTATTTATCAACAAATCAGTACAAACATCTTGACAGAATAAATCACCCCAACCCCTATGAACAGACTAAAACTGGCTCAGGAATCTGCACACTTTACTTACAGACTTACCCACAAAACCACCCACTTTAAAGTCCAAATGTTACTCCCACCCACGGCTGTATTTATTAAATCTCTTTCTATCGGTATAGCTTGCTTAGTGACACCAATGAGAAGTGTGTTCATTTGTTTATATTCATTCATTCATTCATTCCAGTTATTTCTACAGTGCCTCATCAAGTCCACTACTAGTTACAGTCGCTCCCGACTACAGCATTGACACTGTGTCTGAGTTAACATGCCGAAGCGCTAAAGTCAACTGTGAGTGAAGGACTTGCCCAAAGTCCCTACGTGGCGATTAGAGTGGGATTTGAACCCGTGACCATCCGGATGCAAGGCACCGAACTTACCACTGAGCCACCACACTCCACAAATTAATATTCTTGTTCATGTTTTTCAGTTCAACTGTCTGCTTTCAACAACAAGGGCCTTTTAGTGGGGCAACTAATCGAATTTAACAAATTTAACGAATTCTTTGATTAATTGTTAAAAGTAAATGCAATCAAATAAATTTAAATAGCAATTAATCGATTGAATAAGTGTTAACTTACGCAGCCCTAATATCAAGTATCAAAATGAACTACTGAGTTCATAGAGTTGAATAGGATTACATTAATAACCGCTGCTGGAGTGGGATCAAAGTAATTTAATCTGAAGATTAAAGCTCTTATCATCATACACTAGAAAATTAATGCAAAGGAACACATTATTTTGTAGAAATGATAACAATGTTATCCTTCCGCTGAGCCTGACAGTGTGTAGTCAATGTTCTCATTACAGCCGAGTTGGCTAGGGGCACAGGTGCCACAGAAATCTCTACACAGATTTCTGCCCTGGTGGGGCATTAGGGCATGTCGCTTTTGAGAACCTTTAAATTCCAAGAATGACTAGTGCTAAAAAGTTGTGACATAACTTGGTAATTAAATACTTAGGTAGAATTAATATAATTTAGTTTTGCTTGGTATATAACTACATAAAAATTGACTATTTTTGCAAATTTGTGGAATTTCTAATAATTCTTGACCTGTCTTATTAAAAGTTCTTTCTTTAAATTTTTTTAGCAAAACTGTGTAAAAGTCATTGGAAATTATTGCCAAGTACTTGAATTTGCATTATACATTAATCACATTTTTATTATTTAAATTGTATATCGCAATTACACACACATATGTAATAGATATACTAAAATTGTTCTGTAGCTGTATTCTGTCACAGGTTGAAAAATATTCCTCAGTGTGTTAAAAAATTCCTTGTCCATCATTTGATGCTCCTGCTACTGTCCTACCCAATGTAATTGATCCAATCATAATGGCTCCTAAAAAGATAACAAGACTGGGGACATTCACTCGTATGAGCAACCTAATTGGAAGAAGCAGAGAGTTATTGCCCTCTGAACCCTCAACTCTGTAAGACATTATGAGGTATGGGATACCGTACTTCTAACAAAACAAAGTTAAAGATGTCAGAAACTATCCAGCAGTCTGTCCTGCAAAGGACATTTACCCTAAAGTGCTTGAAAAGTGAGAACCAGCAAATAGATCTTTGGTCGCCCCCATTATAAGTTCACAATGAAGAAGATCCAAGGCAGCTGGGAGCAGGCCAAAAATCGTATCTCATGGTAGAGGAAAGCTAGATGTGAAAGAAGCTTTCGCTTCAAAACTTGACAAGCATTTTGAAATCCTCAATTGCAAGTGCAAAATGACGTTTCTTTTGCTCTAGATGGGGTTTCTCTGCAGATGTTGGTTGCTGTAATGGAGCTCACATTAACTGTACAGTTAAAAACACAAAGACCCCTGTGACCAATGGATATCTCTTCAAAGAAAAGAGCGTTCTATGGCTGTCCTCATACAGCGACTTGGATGCATGGCAGCAGAGGACGGCCTATTGTCTGCCATCACCTACAGTTCTTCTCATGTTCTCCAACCTTTATTCTCACCCATCTTATCACGTCTCCTGGCTTATGGAAACGTCCCCTCATCCCTTCATTAGGGGTGCTGGCCTGTCCATCCTCTCTTGCAATTAACAGCTTGGATTTTTTAATTTTAATCATTCTAACTTTATTTTTCTTATGTGTTTAATTCGTAACGAGTCGCAGATTGACCTTAATTCTTGACCTTAACTATTCTCTCAATAAACGAATATAATATAATCTTTGTTTTGTCTAACTTTATTTTTCTTATGTGTTTAATTCGTAACGAGTCGCAGTTTGTCCTTAATTCTTGACCTTAACTATTGTCTCAATAAACAAATATAATATAAACTTTGTTCAAGAAAGCTTTCAATGAGTTGCATAGGTTGTACAAAATCACAGATCCCACGAGCAAACTGGCTTCTGGTTGCATTTTGCAGCACACTGGTAAATTGGAAAAGATGGAATAATCAGAGACAATTAGCATAAATTAGTTCCTGTGCCTCAACCATACTACATGGTATGGACACCACATCCTCTTGGCATTCAGAACATGCCTAGACTGATTATAATTACCACCCGACCACTAAAGCGTAACTCTATACCTGGCCAAGCAGCAGTCCCTCTCTTCTTACCTTTCTGAATGCTCTCTGTCCCTCTGTCTGTTTGTCTCTCTACAGTTATGCCTTATTATTGCTCTCTGTTTCTCTCTACCACTCTCACCTCATTTCTTTCTTCCCCTGTCACTGCCTCTCCCCAGACTCTGTCTCTCTCTGTCTCTCTCTGTCTCTCTCTCTGCACCTGTAATTCTGTAGAGACTCCCTACTCTTCAACGTGAAGTGGGCTCATTGTCTGTCCTCTTTTCTCACTCCTTATCTTCCAGCCATCCTCCTCTTCAACAGCCTCCCATAACTGAACCCAGGCTGCCATCCCACTCCACAACACAATCCACCCTTCTTCTTGCTTTGGCGGTCTGAATAGTGTCAACCTACCTGGTAATAAGACAGGATCGAATTGATCACTATATCCCAATTCTGCAGTCGTTCCTTGAACTCCGTCACCATCATATTCATTCCCATCAGGTTTGCTCCAGGATCACTATTCCAAGACAAGAATACCATAGATGTAAAAAACCGTTGACCCCAAGAATAAAAACGTTAAAAAACGTGTTTTTTATTTTAAAAAAAACGTTAAAAAACGTTGAATAAAAAACGCTGTAAACAAATTTACAAAGTTAATGAAACCTAATGAAAAATTCCCCAGTAAAATTAGTGTCTTAATATGCATGGCAACGTTTGAGGGCTACAGTTCTTCATGAGAGAATTTTTATAGCTGCCATGTTAAATCCATCACTTAAA